>VYZQ01066207.1:0-19959 GCA_013400655.1 Mystacornis crossleyi
AAACAAACAAAAAAAAAACCTAGCAGGAAACCTTTAGTCATTTAGTAGATGTGATTTGTGGATGAACTATAATATACAGTGAAAGGTGGGGACAAGGATGGCCTTTAATGAAGCGTCTTGGAGGAAATCTCACATGTTTCCGTGTGCGTGTCAAGGGAAGGTGTTTATATAAATATAAACACATTTGCACACACATCTGTTAAACGTTCTTCCTATGTGTCTTATGTGTGCATATAGAAATATATATCTGTGCCTGTGCTGTGGGCAAGAGAGCTGTCAGGAGCAGTAAAATTTCAGTCCAGTGTGCAGAAAGCTGTGGGGCCCGCAGACAGGAGCTCAGCCCTCTCTTCTCCCCATGAATCACAGCCCACGGATGAGGATCAGTGCGGACGTCAACTCTGGTGCCAGCTCTTCTTCCCTGGCTCCTCCGGGCTGGATTCCCTCCCCTCCTTGACCCCCCTCAATCCCCCCTATTCCCTACCCCCCTTTCCCTTCCCAGCAGGATGACATTCATCCATCATCCAGCATTTTAAGTGCTGGCATGTCATTGAGGCTGTCAGCCACCCTCTTTGCTCAGTGCAAGGAGCTCCGCTTGGCGGCTTGGTGCAACTGTTTTCATTTGGAGCCTGTAATCCTCCTATTCGGGTTAGTTCCACTCGGTTTCCCAGAGTGCAGAGTGAGGGAAACCCGGTGGGATAGCAGTAGATTATATCAAATAATAAACAGAGGGCTTGCTCTAATAACTCCAGCCAGGGGATACTCAGGCACAGATAGTGCCAGGGGTCGAGCACTGCAACCTGCCAGGGTAAATCCTCTACAAACTTTACCCACTTCGCTCCCAAAGCCAGAGAGGCTCCAGGTCCCACCTCAGTGCCACCGGGTGTAAATCTGGAATTAACTCCCCTGACTTCAGTGGAACTACTCCAGATTTATGACTGAAACTGAGCTTGGGATCTGGCCCCAGCTCAAATCCTGTGGGTGTAAACTGAGCTGCTGCAACTTGGCCCCACAGCTGAAAAATGGATTGACATAAGGAGAAGAGGGATGGAGACAGAGTTACTTAGGAAAGTCAGCACAAGGTGCCAGGGAAAAGACATTTCACTATCCCTTGCCCAGAGGGCTGGCATTCCTCAGAGGTCTGCCTGTATTTCATCTCACCAAATGAACATGCCCTGATGTCAAACGTGTTCTTCAGACAAGATGGACTGTCCAGCAGCGGGTACCACTATGCGGACACTCTCTCTCATATCCCATAATCCCACTACACTCCCAGCAGATCCCTGATCCCCTTTGAAGCCCACACTGCTCTAACCCACACATGTGCTTGCCCCAGCTGTTCCAGGTGCCATTGCACCGAAAGGAGGCCTGAGAGATGGCACAGCTGCCATCCCAACTCTGCTATGTCATGCTCGGCTACTCAGGTTTAAACTGGGAGTTAGAGGAGATGCTTATTTTAGAAGCAAGTTGTTTTCACAGCATGCTTAGTCAAAGCAAAAGCGGGAGGGGAGGCAGGGGGATTATTTAAAGGGAAAACCCCTGAGCACGGACCCAGGCACCGGGCTAATTTTAGAAGTCAGACTATCCAGGAGTCGTGACAGGAGTCTCTGTGGGACTTTAAGAAGAGTGCAGTGCACCAGAAGAAAGTGGGGTCCAGGACTGGCCGTGTGTGGAGTGGTGCTGAGAGCCTGGGTGGATACACTGAATCAGCCACTTTGTCTGGAGCAAGCAGGTTATGATCAGTGCCTCAGTTTCCCCACCCCTATGTGGGGATAGAGCTTTCATGTGAGATCACTAAGAGAAAGAGCAAAATCCCGGGTGTGCAGATGGCAACTAGAAAAGAGCAATTTCTTTCAATCTCTGAGAAAACATAAAAGGAAATCTCTGACGACTGGTTTGTCTTTGGGGTGTTTTTATGCACTTCTTGCAAAAATGTTGGGATAAAGGCCCCCAGCAGCTTCCTGCTGGAGATGTGGGCATTTGCAGGAAGGACGCAAGCCATGGGGCCAGGACTGTATGGAGCCAGCTGATGAGTTCTCGTTCCACATCTGCAGACTCAAGAGTGGGTTATAACATCAGCTCTGCTGCTCCTGAAGCCCTGCCCCACCGTTCCAACAACTGCAAAACCCAGGACCAAGCGTTCACCTGCCTACAATGCCGGCATACAGCAGCACTTCGTAGGGCAGCAGTCGCAGGCCTGCAGAACCCTGACTCACCCTCCTCTCCTTGCTGGGCATTAAAGGAGCGCGCTGGGGGATGTGCGCGCGTGCACGTCTGCCTGTGCTCCTTCCCTGCACCTGCCAGCCTGCTGATCTATAAGCTAATCCTACCCCAAGCTGATCTATAACTAATTCACTTACAACACAATTGCAATATTGATTCCCAAACTCCTTTGCAGACAGTGCTAAAATGTGCGTGTGTGTGTGTGTGTGTGCGCGGCAGGGACAAGGGAGCCGGCTGACAAAAAGCCAGCGCATGGGGAGGGCTCCACTCCTCACGGGGGAGATCAGAACATGCTGCAGAGGCAGCTCCATGTGCACCTTTCCAGTCCTTCCCTTTGTCTCCGCTGCCACCAAGGGCTGTGATGGCTTTGGAGAGGTCTGAACATACCTTTCTGCCCAGACATCCTATGGATCCTCTGCATCCACCATCCTTGCACCTGAGTGTCACCAACGATGGAGTGCTTTTTGTCTTTCTCCACCATCTCAGGAGAGCAATCCCAGTCCCACACTGTCCTTCACTATGTGAGCCAGAGCTGCACAAGCAGCAAGTGGGTGCTGGACATCCCTATCTGGAGGAGAAGCACATGAGCAAAGACCAGCTTCTCCAGGGTCACATCTAAGGCAGAAGGTGAGAAAGGGGCTGTTTCCAGTCTGCTCCAGATGTCTCTGGAGGTGGGTTGAAGCAGGACTTGTGCTTATCTGGGAAGGTAATAACCCCCACAGCTCCTGGTCCATCCCCAGAAGACAGGGAAACACTCCAGCAGAGAGAACTACCTGCCCTCCTGTGTGTGGATCAACAGCATCTTGAGGGCGAGCTTGAGCTCAGTGCGTGTGCACCTGACCTTGCTCACACCAAGCTGGTTTGGGATCAGTCTAAGGGGTAAAAAATCCAGCACAACCTGAGACCAAATCGTCTTGGTGCCTTCACATCCCCTGGGGCAAGCAGATTCTATTGCAGTGTGTTACCTCCTGCATCAAGCAACATGGCAGAGCATGCTGGGGCAGCACGAAGCTTAAAACTCCCCCAACACCTGCAAGGGGCACCTAATTTCCCTGCTTCTTCACAAAGTTTGTACCAGTTAAGCCAGCAGCACATGATAACTCTGAAGCCACCTAGAAAAGCCCCCGTTTTGGTCAGTGGTCTCTGAGATCAACTCTTTACTCCAGAAGCCACGTTTGAAAGGTTGATTTATGCAGCACAAAGTAAAGAAGACATATTTAATGATGAATGGAAATGTCATATTGATCCTATGGGCAGGCTGTGAAATACGGTTGTACACGGGCTGTCGCCGAATCCACCGAGCAAGTAGAGGCATTCGACAGCAGGGCAGTCGATATAGGGATCAAGCTGCCCCTGTGCATCTGCCTCCCTGATGAGCAACACCAAACTGGGATGGAAATCAGGAAAGAGCTCCTAGGCTTGAGTGGAGAGAGGATATTGAAGGATTCTCCCATCCATCCAACCAATACTAATACTATTAGTACTTCAGGGATGTTTGCAGGCACGCCCGTGCAGGGTGACGGGGCTGTCATTGCATCGCACACAGCACGGCGGGGCACTGACTGAGGCTGTGGCAGTTCCAGCATTAAATAATACTGGTAAGAGGCAGGACTGCGCATGGTGGAAGGACAAAGATGTGTCTCTCACCAAATACAGCTTGGTGATGGATGTCCCATGCAGTCTGTAGCAGGAGTACTGCTACCCAATGCCTGCAATTCTCTCCCCAAAGCAAAGGTGACATACCCGGGGTTGCCAGAACTCAGGTTGGAATATTGAGAGACAGTGCTACTGCTCGGTCTAAGGGGGGCCTGTAGCATCTTTGGTCCCCTTTGGAAAAGGGAACCCACAACCACACTGCCATGTGGGGTGGCCCCAAAGGCACTTTGGTGGACACCTTCATCGCCCTGCCCTGCTCACATCGCATCCATGAGGATCTTTGCACTGCTGTAGGAAAGACTCGGCTCAGCTGGAGGAAAGTTCCACTTGGACAGAGCACAGCAGAGGGGTAAAGTGATCTTAAACTGGCAAAAATAGAGCATCAGCCTCATATAATTTCTCTGAAAACAAGATTTATTGAAGTTCTGTCTGTGGAAATCACTGTAGTGTGGAACACTCACCATATAGATTCGATCACTGACTCGTACCCTACTACATTTTTCATTAGGAAAAATATTGGCTGGGAAAGTTTGACCCCATAATCTCTGCATTTTAAACAATAACCAAGGAAAATAAAAGTGACGGGCTAAGGAAATCTCTTCCACTTCAGCACACCCCTAGGTAGGAGCCAGGAGCTGTAAATCTCTCCTCTGGACTGGAGCTACTTGGCATGACCCTTTGTGTCCAGATCCCTCCAGACCTGATGCTCTTTGGCCACATTTAGCAAGGGATCTCTGATGTGGGCACAATGCACATCAGTACCTGCTGGAGGACTGAGCCACACCACTGTGTCCTCAGAGGGCAACATTTCAGAAAACAGGACTCTACTCTCACCATGATTTGGGGTCCTGATATGTCCAAGGAGGGACAGTCTCCACTGTAGGGCAAATCAAAGGTAACGCTCATGTGAGACTCAACTTCTCATCTTTCTGTAATAAGATCTCCTTGATCTGCAGTCAGCACAGGGCTGAGACAGAAGACAGGCAGAGCTCTACAGAGTCAGTAGAACTGTGGTCTCTGCCTTCAGTTTGGCCAACATGTCCCTGTCACCCCACCAGCATCATAGGAGGGATGGTTGGAGTCTCAGCTACTGCTCCACCACAGCCCCTTTCAAATTAATTCCTTGTTTATGGTCTAAATAAATTAACCTCCATCGATTAGAGGTTCACAGTGCTTTTAATGTCAGTGTCATAATCAGATACCATAATGGATTTGCCTTTCTAAATCATAGCTCCAAAAGGCCTTCAATCTGAAACTCTGTTTTATGTGTGGCCCAATTAGAAACCACAAGGCTTTGGGCCCCAGTCACTTCTGATATCCTGATTTACGTATGCTGCTTATTGGTGGCCTTCAAGACTGGAAGGAGACCTCACCCTGGATGCCATCCCTCTCTGCTTCACACCACCTGCACTCCTCGATTCTCACCTTCTGACAGCCAGAAATGCACCCCATTTTGCAGCAAAAACTGAACTCAAGAAAGCCAGAAGCAGGCAGTGCTGCTCTGTCTTTAATTCATGCACTGGATCTACATGGGAAGAGGTCTCCAAACAATTTATGAAGATGGACTCACCTTGGTGAGTCAATAACAACACCAGAACTCTACCAAAGCCTTCACATTCTTGTTGGGAGTCTCTGTGCCAATCCAAAGCCAAAACTCATAGGCTCAGGTTATTCATGAGTGTCAGTCTCTTCTCCCAAATAGCAAATGACAAGACAAGAGGAAACAGGCTGTGCCAGGGGAGGTTTAGATTAAGAAAAATTTCTTCCCAGAAAAGGTTGTCAAGCACTGGAACAGGCTGCCCAGGGCAGTGGTTGAGTCACCATCACCAGAGGTATTTAAAAGATACAGGTGTGGCATTTATGGACATGGTTCAGTGGTGGACTTGGCAGTGTTGGGTTAATGGTTGGGCTCAGTGATCTCAAGGGTCTTTTCCTTATATAATTCAAAGATTATGTAAATTATTCAATAATTTTTCAATAATAATTAATTGATTAATTAATTTCAAATTAATTAATTTGAAAATTCAATAATAATAAATTAATCAATTTCAAAAATTATTTCAAAATTTATTTCAATAATATTTCAATTATTATATAAATGATATAAACCTATATAATTCAATGATTCTGTGATCTTATATAATGCATCAGACAGAGCTGTTGGAGGACTTTATCTCCAAGTGTGGCTGAGCAAAACCTTTTGCCCACAGGCAGAGGAAAGGGTGCATCACAGGCAGCCTAATCAACTTGGATCTGTGAGAACAGCCACCAGCTTTCTAGGGAGGGTTCCTGTCTTTTCCTTTATCACTGTTACCTCGGGGCCCTTTCTAAGCATCCATCTGACACCAGGGAGGGAATTCCTCTACACCTCTTCTCCTGTGCTCAGCATCTCCCTTGCAACTTTTCCAAGACTCTTTGGTTTGATTTCCAAGTTCTGACACAGCCATTAGTTACAAAGAGCGATTAGTTTGGTTGTTGTCGTTAAGTCATTTTTTAAATGGCTCCAGGCAGCATTAGAGAACAAAGAAACAAAATACCCATGAAAAGAGTTAATCACAAATTACTAATTATTTCCCCCACCCCCCACACCCTTTCCTCCCAAAATCATGAAATATTATCCCCATGAAGAAAGGAAAAGGTCTGTCCATTTGTGAGCCCTTCACGGATTTTATACACCTAATTCATCAAATGAGAAACACTTCCTGATTGTCCAGGATTATTTTGAGAGGTGAGCTCGTGACCCTTGACCTCGCTGCCAAGAGCCACGGCGAAGGGCAAAGGCTCTGATTTACGTGTCCCGAGATGCAGCCCCGGGCTGCAAAGCGGGGAACGGTGGAGCCTCACTGGCTCAAGGAACGTGCCCTGATACCCCAGTGAGGGGTGGCCGCTGAGCTGGGCCCTTCATGTGGAGAGATCCCTTGACTCCACGTGTTTCTGAACCCATTCAGATTTTATGGGGCTGCTGATTTCAAACAGGCCGAGCTCTTTGAACAAGCCACTGTGCATGCCATTTGGAGGTTCGTATTTATTTACGGTGAGGTCTTTTATTCCTCTTTCCAGACAACAGGTCTCTATCTCAAAAGAGTGCAACCAGAGGCACAGTCTGGAAGCAGTGAGAGTCTGGGCTCCCACAAGTTTTATTCAAAATGAAAATTTGAAGGTGATGAAAGGTGATGAGTCCAAGCCATGGAGACGCCCATTGCTCCCAGATCTAGATCCACTGGGATATGCTTGTTAAAGGTCCCAAGTTTGCTCAGAGTCAAGGTGGCAGACCTGGAGAAAGTATTGTTGAAAATAGTGACTCTTGCAAATGCCAAATTCGCTGTTTTCTCCATTCTGCCTGTCCCATAGTAGCAAGTTTCTACGGTTCCACAGGAGATAGATCTTTGGCTGGGCTAGGGCAAAAACTACTGCTGAGGAATCTAAATGCATAAAACCTCTGTTTCAGATGCCCATGCCCCTCTGTCACCCTTTTTCTTTGACCATTAGCAAAACAAGTGTGTTCATAGCCCCAAATCCACACCAGAGCTTCTCTCTGGGCCTCAAAGATGTTCAGCATTCAGCTGCAGATACAACTAAATAACAAATGTGTCTTTATAAACAGGCAACAGTAAAATCAAGCATCTCCACAAGATATGACTTCCGAATCTGTACCAGCAGCCAACACAAAGCAGAAAGCAGCAGTAACACTGGGACCTCTGCAGTGGAAGGTTTGAATATATCTGCTGGCTGGCAGGTATGTAAATCTCCACCTCCCAGTATATTTGTGGCCTTTAGAGATGACTCCATTCACAGAGACATTCTGAACTGCACCAATATCACTTCAACAGGCTCAGATTTTTCCCTTTTGCATGGTTAAAACCCTTTGACCTTTTCTGTATGCATTCAGAAGAACATCCTATTTTGCGTGAAAATGAAGCTATTTGTCTGACTAAGATAAATAAATAAACCCCAGTCTCCCAAGGATGGGAGTTTGAGAGAAGTGTGCTCCCAAGGTAACTTTTTTCCCAGGACAGAAAAAGCCCATCCTGTTTGCCTAAAGCTGAAAGTGATGCAAGTGGGGACCATAAGGGAGTATGAAAATGCATTTGAATCAATAGGATAAAGTTAACAGGATCAGGAATAAATAAAATAAATGAAATAAGATAAAAATGCCAGAGGAGATAAAAATGCCAGACTTCACATCGCCTCAGAAATCACTGCTGAAGGAGCAGCAGGGCCAAGTTCATCCTGGGTGTAATTCCCTTGGCTGTTTCCTCCTGCCGTTTTAAGGCTGGTGGATTTAGGAGCTTTGGGTCGTTGGGCTTTTTTTCCTCCCTGTCAATGATGTCTCAATTCAAATAATGTGTGACATTCTTGGGTTTGCTCCATGCCTGCCTGGCACAGCTTAGGGTCTGGCTTCTATAAATGGCAGCTTCTCATGACCCAGCAGCTCTGCTCTGGCTACCAGAGCATCCAGAAATGTGCCTACATGTGAATTTGAGTGATGAATTTAAAGCAGCCATATTTGCAAACCAATTTTTATGCTTATATAACAGATTCCATTCTGTTTCAACAAGCATGCTGGCAGCCAGGCTTCACTCCAAATGTGTTTAAATCTCTCTGGCTTTCAAGGAGTTTATGCTTGTGCTTTAAGTAAAGCAGGTGTTTTGTGGATTGAGCCCTGCATCCTTTTCACAGAAGCACCATCTTTCCATGGTCCCTTGAAGACAGCAGTGAGAGGCTTTAGAAGACATACTCGGGTATTTGCTGGTTGTTTTTCCCAACAGCTCCTTGCTGTGCCAGAGAGCAGGGCACTCCAGCAGCTCCCCTGGCATGCCTCGCTCCCACACAACCCTTGATACACCACAAAAAATATAAAAAGAAAAGAAATTTAAATATGATGAAAAGCATCTTTTCTCCATACTGGTTCCCAAGGCACCTCATGAGCAGATGTAAGTTCTGCATCTCAGCAAAACCATGGACCTGATTGTTTTTCTGTTTTATAGAAGGAGAGAGGTGCCCCTTCAGAAAGCAGCAGTCCCACATAAACCTCATTCATAGGTGGGTGAGCAGAGGAACCTCAGCTCCTGGAGCATCCCCTGCAGCTGCCTGCTGGGATCCCCTCACTGGGACACTGAAGCTCACATTCCCATCATTGTAAAAACAGACAGGGAAGTCCCCAGCAACAAAACTGCATCAAACACCGTGTTGGAAACATGATGCCCTTGGAGGTGGCAGTGCCCTATAACCCCGTGTCTCATAGCACCCGGCTCATTCACAGTGCTGCTCTGGGACCAGCTATTCATCCCACCACCTTGGCTTTCTCAACTCAACTCCCAATTTGAATTTTGCTGAGTTAAGGAGACTTGAGTGCACCAGGCAAGGTGGCTTCAGCTAAATAGTTGCTTGTCATCATCTCCTTTGTCTGGGCTTTGGACTGAGAGGACCAGTCTCCGGTCCCTTTGCGATCCTTTTACACCCAGCCTCTGAAGGTCTGACTGACTCCCTTTCTTTTGCTACCTGTTCTGGTTATTTTCACCCTGTGCCTTTTTGGGGTCTTTTTCTCCGTTCCTTATTGTCCCCTTTCCCCCTTCATGGATGCTCTTCCTGCCATCCTGGATTGAGTAGACTCCAGAACAGCCCTGCTGTGATTTAGGGTGTCATTCAATCCACTGCTGTGTTTACCTGCTCTGGCATGGTAGGATGTGCTGGTGACCATTGGTCTCATTCTGTGGGACCAAGCTGGGACCATGTCGCACCTTGGCAGGAGACAGCTCTGGGGGTGTGTCCTAGGTTACAGTGTAAGATGTGCCCCAAAGTATGTATTCTATCACCATCTTCATGAGCTGTTGAGACCAGGTAGGGCGGTGCTCCCCGCCTCCTCCCTCTGGACTATCTTCTGTTAATGGTCCCAACAATGCCTTGTGCANGGGTGCTCTACTTCGTCATCCTCACCCAGAAGTGCCTACCCCTCACACCGTGGGGCAGGTGAATCATGTGAACCTCACCATCGTCATGTGGCCGCACCAGACAGGGATGATCAGAGGGATGATCAAAGGAGACACACCGACTTGCCCCAGGCTGTGCTGTGGATTCTCTTCACAGCAGGTTGCCCCCAGAGTCAGGTGGCTGGTGCAGCCCAGAGCACTCTGACAGCACAAACAATTCCTCCCAAGCCAAGGACCTGGCACAGTGCAGGGTGTCACTTAACTCCCAGACGTGGATGGCACAAGCTGGAGGGGTTTGACCCATTTCAGTTGGCTGGACCCCTTCCCAAGGAGCACAGAGCTCCTGAGCTCAGCCACTGCTGGGAATAGCATAGGGAAACACAGCCAGGCAATGGCTGGCCCTGGCACTGACTGTGCCCTGATGTCTTACGCCCCAAACTGTGGTACAGGCAAAGTCAGGGTGTCAGAGCTGTCCTCCACCACAGCCCTTGAAGGATGATCTTCCCACCAAGAAGGTTGTTAAGCTTGCAGGAGGGAAATGCTTTTCCTGAAACAGTTACTTGATGCTGTCTGTACCTGTAAAATCAAGACTCTATCATTCCAGGCGCTAAGTTATGCAGTGCTGGCATGAAAGGGCAGCTCATGCTGGAGCATCATGCACAGCAGTGGCCTTCTGCAGATGGGTGACTCATGCTTCACAGCAAGGACAGCACCCAAACCCTGCCTTGCATCCCCTAAGCAGGGCTGATGCGTACCCTGCTGCCTTGCTGGGCTGCACCTTGCAGTGGGGAACCCTCTGGCCTCAAGGTGTTCCTTTTCCAAAAGAAGCAGAGTCCAGGTATGCACACTCTTAGAGGTGAGAGACTGGGGCTGGAGGCCAGGCTGGCATTCAGCCACCCACCATGGCAGGGTCCTGCCCCAGCCCTCTCCAGCCAAACTGGCTCTGACCTGGATCAGGACAGAGGATCCAGCTGATACGGAGGGGTTGAAAGAGAGAGATGTCACTTCCTAGAGCTCTTAAAAAGGGTGAATGTCAAACATGGGCTCATCAACAACACCATGCTGCTGCCCCTTCAAAACTCAGTGTGCAGGAGCACATCCTTTGCAGGTCTGGGAGTGCTGGATTCGGCACACTGAGAGGTCTGGAAGGGAATCAGGCACAGTGGTCTGTGATCACACATCAAGCAAAGCTCAAGACTTGTGCTGCTCTCTTCTCCCACAGCAGGGAGATGGACGTCAGCAGACTCTATCAGTGTCATCAGGTCACTCTCTTTCCAGTTAGAAATGAGTTGTTACACTGAAAATAATTGACCCTTAATGCCAGCTGCAGGGACCAGAGCATGCATTGCCACGAGGTTATGCTCCTTCCAATCCATCTGCTGTCCCTGTGTTGAGCTCAGATGTCTCTTCTTCTCCCCCAGCCCCCAGCTCTCCTCTCAGCTTTCAGAGCCACCCTGACTCCTGGGATGTGCATTTAGCCTTTCCCTTCTCCTACCACCTTCACTGCTCCTCAAAGATGAGCAAGGTCAGGGATGGCTGATGCATCACCACCAGTCCCTCTGGTGTAATTCAGGAGGGACCTGAGAGAAGACTTGGCTACCCAGTATCCATTGGCTCCTTGGGACATCACTCATGTGAACATTGCAAAGGTGACATTCTTACTTCATCTGAGCTGTGGCTCTGGTGGAAGCATCAAGAGACCAGCATTTCCAGAGAGAGTTACTGACACTGATGGGAGATGCTGCTGCACTTTGAGGGTCCTTGTCACTGACTACTCCCCACTTGTGAGCCTCAGCAGGCTGGGAGATTTGCTTTCTCTCTGTCTTAGGTCTTTCCAAAAGGAGCTACCCCATCCCAGCAATTCAGCCATGTGTTTTGGTGAAAATAAACGGTCAAGCAAATGCTGCGGTGATACAGTGGTATAAATGGGCTGGAGCAAATTAATTCCTTTCAGACTCTGATCTGCCTGCTGGCCTTGGCAGGGCCATTTCCCACCCCAGCGCCTCTGTTTCTCCTCTGCTTCTCTGCCTTATTTATGCAGCCACAGCCTCCTTGGAGAGAAGCAAGAACAGGGGATGATTTGGGCTGGGATTTCTGCTACCTCAGCAGTGTCAATAACTGTGGCTGTTGCTGCACACTCAGGCTTTCCTCCACCCTGTAGGTGCTAAAGCTCTCCCTGCCCACCCACATCCAGCCAACACAGGTTGGATACTGAGCCCATTCAGGGCCTCAGTAAGAGTCTGCTAGATGTTTTTGTGGATTTCTGAGCATGGACTTGCTGGTGGGCATGGAAAGCCGCCGCAAGGATGTGAAGGCAAAGTGGGCAGATATAAAGCAGCTGCTGCTGGGGTGCAGCGTGGCAAACAGCTGCATCCCCCAGCAGTACTTCTCTGTGCTTTCAGGGACAGGAACTCTCAAAACTGTGGAAGGGAGGGAACTGGGAAGCAACACTGGAGAAGCCAGAATTCTTTTGCCCATGGAAATCTCCTTATAGCCCTAGCAGTGTCCTGTCATGCCCAGCATTTTCAGGGAAGAGGCAGTGTCTCAGCAGTGCTCCCACCCCTCTCCCTGCCTTCCCCTTCTGGCAGAGCTGCACAGGCCCATGTAGACCAGGAATGGGCAGCACTAGGCCAGGCTGGCAGCACGGGGCAGGGAGCAGGCAGGTGGGCTGTCCAGGCCTGTGCAGGTGCAGGGCTATAGAGACAATGCATCTGCCATGCTCGCCTCCCACCCTCTGGGCTATCTCATATGCTGGTCCCATCTTCCCACATCTCTGCTGCTTGTTTATCCTCAGTGCCTTCCCTCAATGGGAACGCCCAAGTGAGGCTCAGCGATGCATTGCCATTTCCACCTGCATTGGCGGTACAGCGAGCACAAGGCAGCCTGGCTGCCAGCCTGGGCAGGGCTGCCCAGTGCAGAGCAGATAGCAGAACCAGCCACATCCACGGGTAAACCTGGGGCACAATACACTGCAAAATTGACGCTGGTCTGCTACAGCAGAAGAAGGAAAGGCTGATTTACGCTCCCACCATCTCCACGCTGCTTGGCTCCAACAGAGCTGAAGTGCTGGTTTTGCCTGTACTGGGCCCATTGCGGTGCAAGATCCTGCCAAAGTGTGAGAGGGATGTGTGGTGGAAAGCGTATCAGGGGTGGAATTGTCTACACGCAAATGCTCAACTTTATGTACTTTTAACTAGAGGTGTAACAGATGGTTGCATTTCGGTCCAAGCAGCGGAGAGCCATGCCCATTCCGGCTGGAGCCAATCAATCCCGCCACTCTGGGGAAAACGGCAAGCTGGGTTTGGAAGCACGGCTGCCAGCAATCCAGAGGAAGGCTTTGCACAAGCAAACATGGGCTGCTGCCATGCGAAACCAGGGAAACAGGATTAAAGAGACGTCGAGACAGACAGCAGAGCACGGTGCCGGTGCCGTGGGCTGTTCCCAGAGCAAATGGCAGCAGAGACAGCAAGCAACCAGGGCTCAGCAAATGCACATTGGCTCAACCCTTCAAGAGGCAAGGAAAAGGAAAGAGCCTTCTTAGGAAGGGGAGAGAAATTTTATGGGATGGGGAGGGATCTGTTCCTCTGCAGTGATGCCATGGTAAGGGTCTGCCTGCAATGCTCTGCCTGCTCATGACACTCTGCCCAACACCCTCATCTGTCTCCACAACCCAGAGTTGTTTCTGCATGGGATGGGGAGTATCCCCCACTGCCACAACTCCTGCTCTTTGTGGCCCCACAGCCAGGGCAGTATCCCTCCTCCAAATTCAGTTACTGGTGGGGATTGGACATGTAAATCTGCAAATCCCGGCTGGCTGTGTTCCATGAGGGAGCCAAGGGCAACACAGCTTGGGGTCTAGGGGAAGGATGAGCCCTGCAGTGGGAAGATGGCCTCCCCTAGTACAACCCCCACCAGGAGACCAGCACAGATAGGGCTGAGACAGCTCCTACCACAGGCCCCACAAGGGATATTCATCACTCATTTCTGGGCAGGTTTTGAACTGATGGAAAGGAATACAGTAGTATAGAGCTGTCTCGGGTGGACTACTTCAGGGGTGCAGTTTAAGGTCTGGGGTATAAGGAGGTAGGTGATGGAGAAAGGGTATCCAGTGCTGGTTATGGGAAACTGAACTGGGAGATTACAGTGAGGAGAAGTTTTCAGCATAATATCCTTCAAGATAACCAAGAACTGCAGAAAGAGCACAAAAGGAAAACCAGTATTATCACCTCTATGTGTCTCAGGGTCCTCACCATAGAAAGCAAAGGCAGATCACTTGCTGGGAAAAGTTCTGTATTTCCCACAAATCCCAATACGACCAATTACAGGATGTTACAGGATGAAGGGCTGGATAAGCACATGGGTTCTTCCCGCTCTTCCAGACCTGCACTGTGGGGTAAAACATCTGCACCACATTTTTGCCTCCAGAGCATGCAGATTTGCTCCCTTCATACTTCACTCTTCGTCAACAAGGAGCGCTTGAACCCGCAGTTCATTTGCGAGGTGCTCAGCAGACAGATGGGGTTTGGAAGTCCCCTTGGGATGCAGCCTTGGGAGCTGTGTGTTACAGCACTGCAGATCATCAGATCAGGAACTGCAATGGGAGGTCGCAGGAAAGAAAGTGATTTTGTCTAATGGCTTCTGGAGACTGAGGGATTTGGGAAAATCACTAGAACTCTGGATCCTGGCAGAAAACCCATGCTCCGTTTCTGTGCAGTCAACACCGAGCACCCAAATAAACTGGGAAGCAGGTTCAAAATCACAAGAGAATGCTTAAACCAGTAAAAAAAAAAGGGTGGCTTATCCTTGTGCCTTGCCCTGGGTGGTTTGTCTTAACATTCACTCACCTTCAAGGGTATCTCTGTCACCACAAATCTCAGATGAGAAAACCCACATGTGCAAGTTAAACTGTCCCCAAGTGACATTTTGAGTGAAATGTTAAAAACTTGCAAAAATCCAGTGAAGCAGTGAGACTGGGTGACCCGAAGAGTCCGCCCAGCAGGGCAATGATCAGGGTTTAATTCCTAGAGGACTGTCTAAACAGAGGGAGATACCTACAGCAAGGACATTTTGGTCCTTGCCCATCAGTGGCACCATTCACCAGTCCAAAAGTTGCATGCATACGACTGAGACAGAAAGACATCCGAGCAAGGCAGCAGGGAGATGGCAGGCAGCCTTCCGCAATTAAAATGTAGTATTTCAAGCAAATCTGGCTCTTTCCTCACTTCTATCACATTGCAAAAGCCTCAGGAAGTCTCCCCAGGGGCTTCCTCCTCAGCCTGGCAGGGTTTGTGTCCCCCACAGTGCCACTGAGCCTTTCACATCACCCCCACAGGGCTGGTGGCTTTAACCTGTTTTAAAGACCTGTTTTCCTTCCCCCCTGCACCTCCTCATTCTCTCTCACAGTCACGTTCCCAGGTACCTCTCAGCAGATGTTTATGGTGCTTTTGTAAAATATTTCCACATTCTCAAGCTTACCAAACTCTTTCTGTCTTGCAGGTGCTCTTGTCTGGAGAGTGCAATGTCATGAAATGACTGCTGTGACAGCAGGCATGTCCTCCCCCAGCTCCTCTCCCTATCCAACAGTGCCATGTCTAGAGAAAAACCTTGTGAAGGCTGAGTACACTTGTCCTTACACTTCTGCTATAACCTCCCAAAGCATGGTAATTTCATAGCAGGGCCAAAAAGTCCCTTGGATTTCATTTTACAGCTGCAAAGCCCTCCCAGCCCTGGAAATGTGGGGTACAAAAAGGCACCAAAACCTGTGTGGGCAAAGGAACAAAGCCAGAGCATTGCAGCCCATGCTGGGGTCAGGCTGAGGGACACTCTTTTGCCCAGACACTGCTGTCCTGGGTGCTGCCAGTGGGTGCTCACTGTTCAGTGCAGTGATGCCCAGATTTGGTTCATTCCAAGAGAGGATGTGTGAGCCTCAAACTGCTGGTCTGCTCTTTTTCTGACTACTCAGTCTTTCTGACTAATCAGGAAGATTTTGGCTGACTGGGATGAGCTCCCTGCCTGACGGTTTCTGTTTCACCACTGCAGCCCCTGTAGCCAGCCCTTCACATTGACAGCCGTCTTCCATCATACATCAGCCAACCCCGTGTATCAGCCAAGAAACTTCCTCCAGCTCATCCTGGTGGTCCAACAGCTTCCTTGGGTGTTTGCTCAACCAGGGACACCACAGGCTGCCGCACTTCCCACCATACCATGAACATCATCCTCCCTCTGAGGTGCATCTTAATTTTCCTTGGTCTTCTCCATTGAGCAGTCAGTCCTGAATGACAGGAGGTTCACCTCTCCCACACCAGCTCCATGCAGGCTGACAGGCTCTACCAAAGAACTTCTGCACTGTCAGACAGGTTGAGTGGGTGAGCAGGGATTAAGTGTGTGCCATCTCTTCCTGAACAAGTGCAAGAAGATGTGGAGTTATCAGGTGACAGATTCATAGCAAACAAAAGGGATATCTTATCTGCATAGCTGGTAGATCAGCCATGAAACTCATTGCCCCGGGATATTGTGGATGCCACAAGATTATATGGGTAGAACATGCGGTTAGATGAATCCATGGAAGAACAATCTATCTGGGGCTATAAGACATGAAGGTATCACTTCTGGCTCAGGACTCTCTGAACCACAAGCAGCTGAGGGTTGGGGAAGTATCCCTGGGAAGCACAACACATATTTACTAATGTTTGGATGATGATAATAATATACATAATTATATAATACAGTTGGGTCTTTTGCTCTCTCAGGATGACCATCATCAGCCAGCAATGGAGTCAGGATATGGGGCTAGGATGAATTTCAGTAAATCCTGTATGGCCTTCCTCAGCCTCTCGCATCCAGTGACAGTATGGATCAGTGCCAGGCCAACTGCCATTAACACTCCTGCAAACACGTAGCACTCACATCACCAAATTGCCTCGTTGTTCTTCTGAGGGATAAAGTATCTGATTCTGAGAGGGTTCACAGACCCAGATCTGCATGTCAGACCCCTGCCTGGGCAAGCGTGATGGTAAGCTGTGTGTTTGACTGAGCTCTGGGTCTAAAACCAGACTCTGTGAGTCAGTGTTGTCTTGGGTGTGGATCTCTGAGTCCTTCCTGGAAAGTTATCAATTAGGGAAAGACCTTTCTGAAAAGTCTTTCTGAAAATAGCTTTCTGTTTCTCAGGAACAGGTTCTTTTCCATTGCTCATCTCTTCTCACCTGATGCAGTAACATTGACTTTTCATCTCTATTTTGCATGATTCCCTAAGTACCCCCAGAAACAACACCCTCTACTGTGCTCCTGGTCCATGGAGATCCACCCCCGTTCCTGGCACAGCCAAGTCCATGCCGTGACATGGAGGTCTCAAAAACTGCCCTGCTCCATGTCCATGAGCAAGCATAGATGCTCTGCCCCTGACCACCAGCTTGTAAAGCAGAATAAGCCTGGCTTACCTCATGCAGGCATTTTTGGGTGTGAATCAGCAGCTTTGGGACAGGAAAGCACATTGCTCTTGACACAAGCTGGTCCAGATTCAGAGAGCAATTGTAACTGTGTTCCTATTAGTGTCCTTCCCCATTTGCCTTCGCCCCAACTCTGCCAAAACTCCTGCTTGGAAAAGAGACCTGGGGATGGAGGCCAGATTCGACTCTTCCAGTCTCAGGGGAAAGTTTTGAGGAGAAAAGGTAAAACTTATTTTCCATTCAAATGCAACTAATATAAAACCAGGGAAGAACAATGCTGGAAATATGCTAAATAAGCAGAAGTCTGGCTAAACAGAAGTTTTCCACAAGGCATCAGGAAATCTCTGAATTGCTATGAGTGCCTTATTAAGTGATGTGTGTGCTTTTTGTCCACACAAGTTCCAGTCACTGCAGCCATCAAACATTTTTTAATAGGAGCATTAACTTAAGAACAGCTAACAGTAATATTCCTAGCTGTGTGGAAACAGCATTTTATTAAATGCTTCACACAGATTTTGTATAATAAAGATGAATATATTATATCCTCTGCCTCCCCCAGAGTGAAACAATAATAGGAAAATAAAAAAAAAAAGCCAATAAAGTGAAACATAAATAGAGCATAATGGGACTAGTAGCAAACTGAACTGACTATATAACATCTGCTATTGTTTGCCTGGCAAACGCAAACAAGGGGAGAAACCAAGAAAGATTTGAACAGCCCTAGCCTCTTTCCCCTCTGTTGCAAGGATGCAGCACTGATATCCCAAGCAGATTACAGCTGACAGAACAGTACAAGGGCGACTTGCAAATTTGTCGTTAAACAAATGTGTGATATTCCCTTTGCTTCTGTGCATGGAGAAATTTTCATGAGTCTTTTGATGCCAGACAGTTTATGTGTGAAAATATTTCTGGGTCTGCTGAATTCTCAATGTAAACATTCGTACATTTCAAAGCTCAAATTTTGCTATGTGTTTGCCCCTCACTCTCCTCTGGTTTCTGAAGTTACCCCATCAGCTGAGCCGAAACAAAGCCGTGGGGGCTGGGAAACAAATCCTGCCAACTGAGGGGATACAGAAAGAACAGATATCTGTGGGCAAGACCTCAGCTGGCTTCTGTATATCATAACCAGGAAGCCTGTATCCATCGCCTTTGGAGAAATCAGAATAACTAAGCGATCACACTGTGAGCAGAAGGGAGAAAAAGGAGGGACTTTTGCCAGGCAGCTCCTTTGCAGGTAGTCATCTGGCCAGCTCACACGTGCAGTAAACCCAGGGCTCTGCATCTGCAAAAATCCAGTCTGTGTTTGTGATCAAACTTAAATCATAGCCATCCTGACTTATAACAGAAGTGGCTGGAAGCTGGGGGAAGGAAAGAAGAGCTAAATGCCTATAAAAGTCATTTTCTCTTTTATTTGTTATCTTGCTTGTAATGATCGCACCATGTTTCCTATCTATTTTTACAGTAAGTTGTACTCTGGTCTCAAGAGGCCCCTGGATGACTTATTATTAACGATGTCTTCTTATTATGGATGGTGATTTATTATCAGAATGATTCTATTTGTACTAGGTATGTTGTTCTGCTGCCAGCACAAGGCTGTTGCCATCTTCAGAGCAAAAGGTCAGGTTCTTGCAGCACAGCATGCCCAGCTCCGCTAGGCTGAGCTGCTGAGTTTGCAGACTGCACACACGTACAGGGCAAAAGGGCAAGGACCAAAGAGAAGAGAGGCCCTGGTGCGCCCACAACATTGCAATTGCCCCATAGCCATGGGGGACACGGGTGATCCACTGCTGGACTTCACACCTCCTTACCCACTGCTGACACTCTCTGTATGTAATGAGGTCACCATTTAGGGATCTGTAGACATCTCAGTAAAAAATCATATATTCCATAATTTTTACATTGCATTACCGGTCCACAAACGTTTATTTAGCACTGTGAAATTAAAATCATTTTTCTCACCTGTCCTTGGAGTCCATGTACTCCAAAATTCACAAACACTCCTTTCACTGTAAATAAAGGTCCATCTGGAGTTTGGCAATAGGTTCACAGGGCACAGGAGGCTTTCAACACTCGTTGCTTCATTGAGACTGCTAGAAGTGGCAGGACCGGGTACACGGCCTTCAGAGCAGAAAATCCCAAGATTTAAAGTGAGGGAGAGGGGCTGTTTCTGGGAAGTTAACCTGTGCTCTGGGACAGACGGAACTAGCCGCTCCACGGCGGCTCTCCCGTCTCCAGAGAGGCAGTGAGCCGCGGGAAAGCCCCTTTCCCACTTCCTGGCGGAGGAGTACGGGACCACACACCGCCCTCGGTGCCCTCCCTCTAGTGGCGGCTCCCCGGCCGGGGACCCTTCAGACCCCACCACTTCGAGTCTCTCCCGAGGGTGAGGGATGCCCACAACAGCCAGCCAGCTCCTTTGCATTCCAGACCAGGTTATTTCTGCTGCCTGTAGCCTTAACACCTCCCTTGTTCATCCTCTTAGCTCTTACTGAGGAGTAGGTCCTTGTTAAGTTCTAACACCAACACAAGCAAGTGCAGAGAATCTGACTGGTTTTTCCATGTGCAAGCAGAATCCAGACCCACGTGTTGCTGCATATTTGGCATTAGTGAAGACCCACTTTCCACACCTGTAAAAAACAACAGAGCTAAGTGGACCCCAAGGAGATTTCAAGCAGAAAAATGGAAGAAATCCTGAGGCTGTTCACTACACA
>VYZQ01066228.1:0-29138 GCA_013400655.1 Mystacornis crossleyi
TTGCACAGCAGCAGATGACCAAGCAGGTTGCACCCTCTCACACCCATGTCACTTACCTTAGCCCCAACCTGGTAGCAGAGCTACCTCCAGTGCCTGCCCAGAAATGAGCCCACTTCTGTCTCTGTTAGCTGGTCATGTTTCATTTGGTGCATGTTCTATGGTTAAAAGATTTTTAAATAAAAGGAAAGCAGCTGACTTCCAGGGAAACTGTAGAGATGCCGTGTTGAGACAAGTGTAGAGACACTGTGCAGGGCTAGGGGTCAGCAATACTGGAAAAAATGTAGCCTAAGCAACTGGAAATTAGTAAATGAAGGATTTGCAATGGAAGACAAAACATGAGGAATGTTAGAAAAAGCGAGATGATGCCTACCTGTCTGTATGTTATGTTTTAATTACGAAGCCTGCTCTGAGAAAGGGCGAGGTTGGAGGCTTTTATAGGAGGCCGGTCAGCCAGATCCTGCTGCCTGGAGTTTGAGAGCTGAATAGAGAACCCAGCCATGTTTCTTCATTTGGGACTTGGGGAAAAAGGGCCACATGAACAGACACAAAAGTGGGAAAACCAGCAAAATACAAAATTGTAGCTTGAATTGCTGTCCACAGCACGAACAAGAGCAACGTTGCAGCAGCTCTAGCTTAGGTGTGAAAGATTTGACTTACTAGAAACCAGTGTCTAGACATCACGTTAGGGTCAGAAAATAAGGTCCCCAGGTAAGCATTGCGCAAATGCCATGGTTCCTGTCAGATTTCTCTCTGTCAAGCTGCTGAGATACTGTAGGACGCTTTCAGAGGGCAGTTCCAACCTAAACTGACCTAGGTCTATACGTGGCTTCGTACCCACTCATAAACCGGGAAAGATCCCCACAGACTTCAAAAAGACCCTAAATCAATCCAAAAGTAAGTGGGTTTCCTCTTCCTCAGAAGGAGTCTGCAGAAGGAGTCAGAAAAGGTGTGGAAAAAGCAGTTAGCTTTATCTTCAGCAGCTCCGAGAAAAGCTTATGGTCCAGTTCTCCAGAGGAGGATGAGGGAATGAGCACTTTGGGTTTCTAAATGGATTGCACTACTAGTGGCCTGGCTGGAAAGTTAATGCTTGGGAAAATGATGGCTTGTTTGGCCATCTGGTGAACTCTGTAGATATATTATTCGGGTTTAGTTAAAACCAGCCATTTTTCCCAGTCAGGTGAGTGTCACAGAATCACTTTACCATCTCTGCATCCTTCATCCTGTGCCAAAATAGCCTATTTAATTTTGAAGTGAGACTGATTCCCAACTCCTTTAGGATGATGGTTGGGAGAATTTGACCTTTCTATTGATTGAGTCAACACAGTCCTTCAGAGGCTTATGTTCATTTGAGTAAGTCCTGCCTTTCCAGATTCTCAGGATTTATTTTCTTAATAACATTCTTTAAAAAAAAGAACAACCAACTTATTTTAACATAAGCCAAGATTGTCTGGAGTTACTTATACTTCACAGTGTTTTATTACCAATACACTTTGGAACACTCTGGTAAATAATTCAGCCTACACAAAGAAATTGGCTATATTTTCTCTATACATCGAGGAAGTCTGTTTCGTAGACTATATATCATGGCTCTAAATGTTCTCAGATGAATGCAAACCCACATTGTATTCCATCTGTACTACTCACCCAAGCAGGTTTTTAAGGACCCTATACAACACATCCATCTCTTATCCAAAAACTAGAATCCCTAACATTTGGTTTTGTAATAAAAAAGGCATTTTTTATCTTTCGCAATTACAGCAAAACCTGCTCTGTGTGTCCAGGAGATAATACTCTACACAGTCATAAAGCTTATAGATTTTTTTTTTCCTTATGCCCCTCTTTTCAGATGCTCACCCAAACTTGGTTTTCAGTTCAGAAAGTGAACTTCCAACTTAGGGAAGTCAATGAAAGTTATCCCACTGACTTCAGTGAAACAAAAGTTCTCTCCCAGTTTGATAACTATGGAGTAACTTCTTGGTAGCCTGTGGTGCCTTTTGCTGGTAGAAGGGAGAACAAACTCAGTTGGAGTGTGAATTCTCTGTCAGTCACACAGTGCAAAGGAATAACTTGGAAATCGTGATGATAAAAGCAGAATTTGCCTTACTGAGTGCTTCAATTGCTTCAGAGGAAATATTGATTTGTCAAAAGCCAAAAATAACTTCTGAGATTTTGGGGGGTTTTCATGTCTTACTGTGCCATGCTCTCGTAGGAGCAAGACACAAATTCTTGTGAAATTCAAGGGGAGGAAGGCTTGTAAGAGGCACAGTCATCATTTGTCTCTGCAGTTAGTAGTCTGTCAACATTAGAGTTGGGGAAAAAAGCTGCAATAATTTTAGAAGCGTGGCTAAACACAGACCAATTTTCCTGTTAGGTTTCCATGGCCAAGATGTGTCTATGTGGTGTGTGGACGGGAGGCATGGAGGAACGGGTGGTCATGGCAGAGAAGGTTGGAGAAACAGAGGACTGTAGAAGCAGGGAGGAAATGAAAAGCTGTCTTGCAGCTAGTCCAGCTGGCTGTTTGCTGGAGAGTGGGGAGGAGCTGCAGTGGCTGCCCACGTTCAGGGGCTCAGGAAGGGTGTTGGGGGACACTGCCCAAGGGTGGAAGGGAGGTTGTCCTCTCCTGCCTTCCCTCTGCCTGGCTGGGAGGCTGGAATGGCTCACCCAGCAGGAGCAGGTGAATTAGACATTTATGTGACGGGGCAGCTGGAGGATGAGGGGTGGCAGCACCGAGGTGGTGTGGCTGTGGGACTGCACTGACACCGCCCCGTACCCGCCACAAGGGTGCACGTGTGTGGCTCAGCACTGTGTGGGACAGCAACAGCATCCCTCTGTCTTTTCAGGAAATGTCTGGATACAACACATACACGTGACAGCATGGTGGAGAGAACCATTTTATGTGCCCAGTTCAACAGGGGAGCAAGTGAACCCAGGGTTTGGGGTTGTGTTTTTTTACTCCCTGCCACCAGCTACGACTGTGGTTTTCAATCCTGGGTAGGAAAGTGTCCCAGCCTTCTGAGCACACGGCTTTCTTTGCACTGGGAGGAATGGTTTTGGCGCTGTTTTGCACTCTTGCTGTAATACAGGGTGTCTTAAAGATCATGCCCAGCTCCTGCTGCTTTGTGAGAGGGACACAGGAGGGTCCCTTTGGGCCCTGCAAGGGCAGAGCTGTGCGTGGGTGCTCCGAGGCTCGGTTTGTACCCCCATGGTGACGTTGACTGTGTAACCCCATGGCTGGGAGAGCCTGGGCTCACCAGGCTGTGAAAGTGCACGTAAGGGATGGTAATATGGTAATGCACATCGGATACTAATGTGCATTGACACATAATCATCTGCGTACATCAAGGCATTACAGCATGAAAGAGCAAGTGCAAAGGCCTTGCAGAGCAACATGCTTTTGCACCTTTTTTCCCCCCGTTTTCTCTTAGCCTTGTTATGTAAAAGTAAGCTTTCCTCCCTCCCTGGCCCCCCATTTAGCCCAAGTCATCCCCTCACAGTAGAGCGAGCGGTGCCTTCCTGACGGCCTATTTAGTCGCAATAAAAAGCCGATTGGCCTAATGTGCAATCAAGAAAGGAGTGACATTTATTGCTTCGGTTTTATGATGCTGTGAACTGAGCAAGATTTGGAGCCTTACAGTGCCTTCAGGGGGCAGGAGATCACCAGCAATGAATTGTATTTATACCTTTTCCAATTTCCTACTAGCGTTTTAGCAATAAATAGACTGTGTTGTTATTGAGTTTTATGTAAGTATGTTTACGAAAGCAGGAATACAACTTTGTAGCTCAGAATTACATGTGTTGGCTGAATAGATCAGCAGAGAGAATAACTATGTAAAACACTGGGAAAGCACTTGCCAATTTATTATCAAATGTCTTAATAGAATGCTTCATCTCTTCCATCCCACTTTATGTTAACTATTAAAATAGAACTGCATCCATTGCAGAAGGTCGGAGACTCCTTCACACACCCATGTAGGAACATCAAGGCCACGGTTTGTTAACAGATCTAAACCATTAAAAATACATCCCATGCATTAAATATGAGCCTTAGGAAAGCTCAATAGGAGCTGACGCACAGGGCTGACCTCAGCTCTCACAGCCCCTGCCGAGTGGCAGGTGTCCCTTCCTCACAGAGCCCATCTCCTGCCCCAGTCCCTTCCCACGTGCAGGCTGCAGCTAAAAGCCTGTGTGAGATGTCCCCAGACATACAGATTTAACTGCTGTGTCTCAGCCTGCCCATTTTGTAACAGAACTCTCCCCTGTGGAACAGCACGGGTGCCCCGGAGACACCTGTCCTGGCCAGTGCACAGCACTTGCTCCTTTCAAGGAGCTGCAGGTGGATTCAACTGGTCTGTGCCCCAGACCTGAGGAAGGTTACTCTCATCCCATTAGTTTGCTGGCAAGGACGTGTCCTTGAGATGGCACATTGCAGTCATTCGTCTGTCTTCCTTTCCCTGGCAGCAGTACTTTCCCTTGGGGGTTGATCCCAAAGGCAGCCAGCCACTGTGGTCATCACGAGGCAGCAGGAGAAGAGGCAGATCTCCAGCCAGCAGTAGTGCCTAGTTTTGTACAGCCGCTTTCACCTACAGGCCTGAATGCTCTGAGGAAATGAGGGTTACTACTACACCCTCCTTCTTGCAAATGCAGTGATTTGCTTGGGTCCCAGGCTCATTCCTCTGAGCGGAGATCTCATTTCACTGCTGGGCAGGATAACATGAGGTTATTCTGCCTTATTTCTGTCTGTGCAGGAGGTGCCAACAATGCCTGAAGTTGCCAGCAATAGCCTGAAAGTATGCCCCCCAAATTTCATTAAATAGCTAGACTGGATTTTGGTTTGTAGTTGAAGTCAGCTGACCAAGCAGAGTAGCCTGGAGTACGTGGCCAGTTCAGGTGGTGCTGCATCAGGCAGGTATCCCTGGTTAGAGCCTGGTGCTAATAACACCGAGGTTGTGGGTCCAACCCCTGCACGGGCCATTGACTGAAGATGATCCTTGTGGGTCTCTTCCACCTCAGAGTATTCTGTGAATCCATGAGGAAGCAGGAGGGACACGTGTTTAAAGATGCAGAGTGGTTTGTGGGGAGAGCTGGTCTGGGTTTGCACATATGGAGGCAGACTTTACACTGAGGAATTCCTTTACCACCATTTTCACTCATTTTAGGAAGGTCCCCACTTCCCTTCCCTGCCAGCAGTGGATGGATCATGTGCTGGAAGGGATGGGGCTGGCAGCACACTCTGGGTCTCTGCTAGCCAAAAGGCTATCATCCCTTTACTTTCACTGATAAATCAGTCCGCTTTCCACTTTCAAGAATAACTTCTAAGTGTTGCTAACAAAGGTTTTAGCAGAAATTTGCCATTGGTCTCAGACAGTGCTGCAGTTCTTTGTGAGCAGGCAGGTCCCTCCTGCATGGCAAGGTCTATGCCAGGGCCTGCAGCGAGGTAGTGTCCCATGCTTCCCACTGGACGTTGCAATATTCCCACTGGTTGTTGTAGTCCGGGGTGAAACTCTGGGATTTGTGGAAACAATTTTCATTATTCTGCTGGCTTCAAGATAGGAATGAACAATATCAGCAGTCTGAGGCACACAGCAATAAACCGTTCATGAAGGACAGCCTCAAATGTTTACAGAAACAGTCAGCAAAGCTTTGTTTTAGCACAGACCAGAGACGTGAAGGACACCAGGGGTAGGCAAACCATAGAAAGGCATTTATTTTTTTCTATGAGTTCTAAATAAACTTCACACATTAGATACCTGCAGATGCTTGAATTGGCGTGTGCACAGAATTAGAATTTTCTTCTCTGATCACACAGCTAGCATAAGGGTTTTTCCACGACTCTTCAAACCGAGTCATCAGCTTTGTGATTCTCTGTTTGGCTTTGAAGTATCCAGTGTAGGAAAGATTGCTTTATACAACTTATTATCTTTTAAATAAGAATGATATTTAGAAGGACAAAAAAAAAAAAAAANTTACAGTAAAAAAAAAAAAAAGAGAGAGAGAGACATTTATTTTGCCCTAAAGTTGTTAGCATACAATTCAATGTACTGTTGAGGGCACCAGAGGCATTGGGAAGCCAGGTGAAGGTTGTACTATAATTGGTGCTGTGAGTTGTAAGGAAGAAGCAAAGGTGAAGTTTGTAATGCTTTTTGTCAAAAATTTAGTAAAAAAAGTTACAGGTCAAAAATTAAAGGGGAATTAGGACTCAAGTTGCAGTGTCTTGCACTGCAGATTAAAGCATTTTTTCATGAGCTGCTGCAGTCTCCAGGAAGACTTCTTGAAAACTGGAGAAGCATGAGACCAGCTCCTCACCGAGCTCTGGGAAGCGGCCAGTGCCCAGGGATTCTCCTCACGGCTGTACAGCAAGGTGTCTCCAGGAGCAGTCCATGGTTTTGAAGCATCCTCTGCGAGCTGCCATGAAAAACATGCTGTGAAAAATCCATGTATATTTTTAAGCACTGCCGGTCAGTCCCTGCTATGCAGCAACAGCAGTGTGGCAGCTGTAGCCCAAGCTCCTGGCTCTGTCTCCAGCTACACTCCCAGAGTGTGTTGCATTTGGTATGCAAGGAAGGCCATCAGTAAATATATTCACCACTTTAGTGCATTTTAGCTTGACATATGTCCAGTAAACAATATTTTGTGCTCTTGCAGTAAAAAAAAAAAAAATCACCGATTATTCAGCGCTTCCTTCTGTTATGATGCTTTGGGGTCCTTCAAATCATTTTCATTATGCACTACATAATAATAAAAATCTCCGTGCAGTATGGTGATAATTCCGTGCATGGTCTCTGTGATTTCCAATTGTTTGAATAACAGGATGCTATTGAAATGCCATGCAGAAACATTGCATCACCCTGAGGGAATCATGCTTTTCTCCTTTTACTCCTGGTGAAGATAAACATTTGAACAGTTGAAATAGGTAAAATATCCCAGGGAAGCCACCGTGCAAAGCAGGCGTGCTAAAGCCCTTAGTGCAGAAGCAGGGCTGCAAAGGACAAAAAGGAAAAATAAATTAGATAAATAAATAAGCAAGTAACAAACATTGAATGGAAGGCACTCAAAATAAGCCGTGCTTTTCTTCTCTTGTGATCTCAGAGCAGAAGAGAAGCATTAGCAGGCCCAGGAAAGAAATACTGCATGCTATTTTTGTGCTGCCATTATAAAATATGTATTGTTTATTGTTCTGCACTGCAGCTAAAGTTTTGCATCAACCTCAAAATTACAGCAAAATTTGTTTTGAAGGAGACACGCAGAGTCTCTATTCTTTAAGCTTCTTAATGATGTTCTTAAGAGTGCAGTGATAGGATTTCAGTCTCCTGGCAAGCACAGACAGGTTGTAGGGTATGATTCATAGAAAGTGTAAAATACTGCGTGCCAGTGTGCATTATGAATATATTTTAGATATATGTATGTCAGTGCACCTGATGTTCAGCGCATGCCAAAGCAGGCAATGATGCCAGGCAGTTTTGTCATCCACTGGGTGCCATCCTCTTGGGCTGGGCTGCGTGTGCTGCAGAGACCGCTGCGGGTACCTGAGTTTGGCCGGAGTACCAAAAGTCCCTGCTGACTCTGCCTTGAGGGTGTCAGGACTTTGCCTCTCTGTTAAAGGGGTGTAATAGTGGCAGGCCACTGCTGCGGTGGGGCTGTCTGAGATCACGGTAAAGCTCAGTGCTGTGCTTGGAGGTGGGCTGAGGGTCAGAGGCAGAGGCTCAGATTTATGGGGTCCTTTTGACACTCATGTCAAAACAAAGGTGTGTCCAAGCCCCCTGGGGCAATCCAGTTCAGCTGCCTGTGTGTGCTGGTGGCTTTGTGGGCGGGTGATGTGCCGAGGGAGGGACAGAGGTGGCCTGTCTCTGCTCCCCGGTGAAGGGCTATCACAGGCTGTGTGTTTGAACAAGGCGTGATGCTGGTCTGAGCAGGCGCCCTGAGCTCCCAGAGGCTCACCTTGCCCAGTCCCTGCCCAGGGCTCATTCAAGTGTCTCTGCATGGTGCTGTGTTGAGACATTAAACAGCCCCAAAGCTGCCTGGGTAAATGAGAGCTCCCACCAGCCTCCTGACACGCGGCTGAACCGTACTACAGTGCCTGGTCCAGTGTCGAGGCGTAACGCTAAGCCTGGCTTCATTTCAGCTTGCCTGCTGGTAATGTCAACAAAGATGCCCTGTGTACCAGAAAGAAAAACCTTGCAGGAATCCAAATGATAGAGAAGGCGTTTGGGACTGATTGCCAGGCTCTTTATGCAGGCATATACTGCCAGGTTTGCTTTAAATGGGCACTTAGTGTCCTACCCAGAGGGGCAGGGGGCTTGGAGAGGACTATGCTGACATCCAGAAATTTGAGTTTCTGATCACCATTTTCTAGTCAGAGCAGAGGAAGATAAGAAATGTCTCTGGTAGAAATATCATAAATGTACAACAACTGTGTTTTTATTTATACACTGTTTTGTGGCAAAGGAAAGGCTTTGGGCTTTTTTATGCTGCAAAATGTTGTTGGGTCTTTCATTGCTTTTTTAATTTTTCTGCCTGGAGAAAATAGATAACGTTTAAAATGATTGCAGAATGGAACTTCACCTTCCCTGTAAAATAGTGCTCTCTGAGACATGGTGGGATCTCACACTTGACCAAATTAGCATATGAGCTCTGACTAGTAAAAATAACACTAGATTTGCATTTTCACATTTTTAGCTCTTGCTTCCTTGTCTCTTTGGTTTTATGCCTTTTTTCTTGACTGACAATTCTCTTTGTGGCAGATTTATTGCTGTTCTGCTGTTTGGACCCTGTAATCAACTAGACACTTGGCTGAAGACGTTAGTCATTTCATTAAGTAGTTCTCGTTCAGATATCTCAGGCACAATTTTCTGTTGCTCTGGTTCCAAAAAGCAAATGACCCATGGCCAGCAAATTCTGAATATGAATCTTTAATAAACAGAGGTAGTACCAACAATGCTCTCAGGTTTCCAAACAGCAGAGGGCTAATTAAAAGATGCTGAATGGGGAAGAACTGCCATTGCCGTCTCGCTCTGACAGAAATGTGCCTGCATCTGTTCCCAGTGAAACCGCTCTTTTGGAAGCATTGTCTCATTTATCCTCCTTGCTTCCCATCAGAGCTACATAGGAAACCTTCCTCATGCTACGTGCAGATATTGCATAGTAATTTTTTAAAAATTATTTTTCAGTAATACATTGCTGGAAACAAAGACTGAATAGTTGTCTTAGGAGTAAAGATAAAGCATGGAGTGCATTTCTTTTTGTCATCGCTGTGACATCATCACTAATGATTATATTCTATTCATGAACTAAGGAAATGGAATTACAGCATTCCCCTACCCTTCATGGGCAAAGAACCATTCTCTCATTTTATTGAGACTCCTCCTTAAAATGCAGTTCCTCCTTCCAGGGACAGTCCTTCATAGCCATGACTCCTCTCTTCAGTAGCTTGCTCTCTGCAGGCAAAGGTACTTTCTGTGCCCAGAAAATAATACCATATGTTATTTGCAGAAGCATGGGGAGTTAGGAGACTGTGCATTCACCCGTGCCTGGTTTATTGACCCCATTAATTTTTATGGAGACTGATTCAACAGAAAGCCAAGTTGGCTGTTCCAGCTTGGCCAAGCAGGCTGGTGCAGCACCATCACCATCACTGCTGGCACATGGACCCGACTGAGGGCTGGGCAGTGTTTCTTCATGATCAGGATCTGGGCTGGAAAGGAGTTTTTTGTGCTCTTCTCTCATTTCCCTGGGGAGGGGAGAAGCACGAGGTGAGTGATGATCACTCCCAAAATGCCCATGGGTTCCCTTGTGCTGCTGAGCACCCTCTTTGCAGTTCCTGTCTTCACAGGAGCTCCCAAAGCTCACAGACCGGAGAGCAGCAACACACACCCCACAAGCCAGTAGTGAGGCACAGGGAGGTGCCTGTCAGTGTCTCACCTGCCTCAGGCTAAGCTCAGTTCTGCCAGCTCTCCCCCAGGCACCCTCCTGGGCCTCTCCTGCATCTTCTCTGCCGAGCTGCACCTCTGCCTGGAGACACCTTCTGGTTTGTCCTGGGTGTGACATTCCCAGACAGGGTCCAGCAACGTCATCAAGCAGTGCTGCAAGATGCACTATGGGGAGTTAGCCCAAAATCCCCTCAGGAGGTGCCCAGGCTTGCCCCTTGAACAGTCTTTTTAATTTGCTTTGGTGTTTTTTGCTTCCATGACCACCAAAGTAACCACACAGACTGCTGGATGTTCAACTCTTCCAGGATTATCACCATATGAAATGACATGGAATAAAATACAGTGTATAAAAGAAGGGGAGTTCCTTGGAGACTATCACAATGACCTGGAAGAAAAGACATAAGAAAATGAGCCTTGTTTAATGATTGTTTATGGTGGCAGCCCAAATTTTAATCAATTAATGTATGGGCCCATTACTTGAAGATGCCGAGGGCCTGTGGGACAGCACTTCTTCCTTTCTCAGAGGAGCTGCAGGGTATCTGCTGACATCTTGGAGGCCCTCCTTCCTCACAGAGGCTTTTAAAGCTGTGTTTCTGACTGCAGAAGGCATGGTTAAATCCTACACGTGTATTTTGTGTGTGCACTTGGGTACAGTTTCATCCTGTGACCCCCTAGGAGACCTCACTGACCTTCCCACAATGTCTTGAGCCCCAGGAACGCTCAGTCAGCCTTTCTATTGCCAGGCTTTCGTCAGTGCTACACTTAGGAACACAGAAACCAAATAGATTTATTGGTAGAACTATAATCAGAAGTCATAGGCAGGATGTTAACATGGTCAGATGATCAAATTACTTAAAATCCGAGGCTCACTGGAGTGCCTCAGGGACCAGGAAGATGCAGGCAGGCAGCTGGCCCGTCGGACAGAGGCCTGGCAGAGGGGTGGGCGCTGCCAGCCCTGTGCATGACAAGTGTTAGAGGGAGGCTCTCGGCAGGGTAGGGGGCTGCTGTGTCCCACAGGAGCCGAAGTCTTGAACACCACTGGTACTCTCACCTGACACACACCCTGAGCCGAGGGGATGCCGCAGGGTGGTTCTTGTCTAGTACACGTGAGTCCCACTTCGGCGTTTTATAATGCTTCAAGAAGTGAAGGCACCTTTACAGGATTTCATTCAATCAAATGCACTAAGTGCTGTTCATTAGGTGTTTATTACCTCACTGGTGGATTGCACTCAAGTCTGAGGCATTCTCAGAGGCTGCATTTGCCTGGGGACACACGTGTGGAGTATGTGCCTCACCTTTTCCCTGCAATTTGCCCTTCTGGCATTTGGTGGCATGGTCAAAATCTCAGGCTATTTCTTCCACCAGTTTGAAAAAATGTGTTTGAATACCATCATTTTCCCTGATAAGAGGAGCACTATAAATTAAAAAGAGTCAGCAACATAGGCACATTAATCTTCCCGATGCAATCCTATCTTTCATGTTTCCTGACATATATTTGATGTCGACTTAATTGTGCAGCCTTAAAGTAGGATTTGAGTATATAGGTGCAAAAGCAGTAATAAACTGCAGAAGCAAGCTAGAAGTTGTCTGCTGAAAACTCCGCAAGGGGTGGATGACACACAGATCCTTGCGGCAAGGAAACTGGGGCGACAAGTTTGGTGTTTTTTCAGCATCCATCTAGTTGGCCCTGAGAATCAGGCTTCACACAGGAGATCCTATAAGGCTCTGGAGCATATGGTGTCATCCTAGGGGTGTCCCTTTCTGCTCTCCCTGGCACATGAGTGATCTGACCCCAGCACAAGCAGCGCGTGGTTTGTGGTGCTCACGTGGCGCATTCCCTTCGTGCGGCCGCTGCAGAGGTTTGCTTGGAGAGAAAGGCTGGTCTCACGGTTGAGACTTTAGAATGGGGTTCAGAAAAACATTGGTTCTCTTCTCACTTTTGCTGGAAGAGGTCAGGAAAGTAACTTTGGATCTTTGTGTTTTGGAAGGTATCAGAATATGTAAATAAATGCCTGGTGGGCTCTGAAGCAGTCTTTGAAATCAGTGGGAGATAGGTCTCTGAGATACCAAAAATCCCACACTAAGTGTTTGCATGCAACTTTAAGCATTTAAACACCTTTAAAAATATGTCTCTAAAGTGTCTAACTCTGAGCATAGGTTTCTGCATCCCCTAGGTATTTTTGAAATTGCATCCAAAGTTGCTGAGATTTCCCCTAAAGAGCACCTTTTTGTTGTAATTTTCCTGTTGGCTTAATTTTCTCTTGACTTGAAACATAATATATATTAACCTTCACTTTTTTTTTGGTAGCAAAATGTAAAGAAGTGAAGCTGTTTCTTAGCTGGTTTATTACAAAAAGAAGGAGCATATGGCTGATTGTGTCCCATCTGAAATGCAAATGGTGGAGCTACGTGGAAAGAATTGCTATTACTTGAGCAGTAAATGTTTCCTAATGAAGTGAGTTTGACTAAGGTGGGAAGCTGGAAATGGCTGCAGGAAGAAATGATGATGGTTAATATTTCAGTGGAGCAGAACATTCTTATTCTGCTGATAAGGAGATTCTTAGGAAATGCGCTGGATTTTTTTTCCTATATTCTGTATGTTTATCAGCGTGGGGAAATTGCTACACACAGGGAGCTAGACGCTTTTCTTCGAGTTATGAAATCATGTAATTTAATTTATAACCACAGCTTTTCACCACTGGCCTCTTTTTGAACTGAAGCTTCCTGTATTTTGTGAACATTTGGGGTAAATAGACCTACCCAGTGCGAAAAAAAATTCTAAAAGAAGACAACTACTGGTTCCACTGTTTTCCATCACCCTGGGCACATTCCTGGAGGCCAGAGGCCAAACAGGGTGATGGAGGGATTTGACCCACACTCTAATTTCCTTCTTCCTCTTTCCACCAAAGTTTTGTGTATATCCCTCTACACCTCCAGTAGTCAAAGGTATCCAGATGTCTGCTGCAAATGGGAGGTGGACTGACTTTTAAACACTTTCTTAAATCAAGCAGCCAGGTTAGAGGCTTGACATTTCCATTAGTTAGCTTTCCAAAGGGAGAGCTGTGGAGCTGGCGCCGTGAGGTTCAGCACAACCAGTGGGCTGGAGATAGGGCATCAATGGCATTACTTTGCCTGAATATCAGAAGGAGCTGGGAAGAGTTTAGATAGCAGCATGTGCACAATTGCGTGCTCAGAAGAGCTGGAGCAGCTGCCAGGTTAGACCTCTGGCTTCCTCCCCAAGCAAGATGACGCTGGGTTTGCTGAGGCTGAGCTGTCTGTTACATGGCACAGCTGGGGGACAGAAGATTAGCGTGCCTATGCTCTGCTGATGCCCAAGGGTGTCTGACACTGCTAATGATAATGAAATAGGAGAAACCTAAAGAAAAGAGTCTGCAGCCTGCTGTTGATGGAAATAATTAGGTTTCTCCACCTTAGAAGCAATGGCGAGGCTTGCTGGGATCAGGACGTGTCCACATTAGTGCCTTAGTTCAGATCCAGAGCAGACTTTGGAAGTGAATCCCTGCCTGTGCTCTGGTTCACATCTCAGGGCAGCCCAGGAGCTCACAAGCTGTGGAATCTCTGGAGATGGCCCTAAGCGAGCTGAGAACAGGGCCACCACTGCCCTGCCTGCATCTGCCCACCCTGTGCTCTTGGACGTGGGAGCCTTCACCCCTCACAGAGCAGGACACCAAGTCTGAAGTGGGTGCTAACGTTCCTTGGTAGCACCTGGGTGAGGCTTTTTGGTTGCTGAGTTATCCACATGCTTCAGAAAGTGCTTGTGCACAAAGTCTTCCCTTAAACAGCATTCTGCTGGTTTTAATAGTGAGTAGCCTTTCTGTGTCCAGGAGATGGGGAGAACCCACCAGCCTGAGGCACAGTGTGTGGTCATTTCCCTGCTTCAATCTCGGTCTTGGCAGGTGGTTTTATCCCAGGGGGATGAAGTGAGGCTTCAGTATCACATCTTCTGTTACAATCAGAGTGCCTCTAGTTGCTGTAATTCATTTTCAGAATCAAATCATAAATCCATATAAACCGACATTTATATGGTGTTGCATACGATGGACAGCTCCTGAACAGAGGAGAATTTTGTGGCTCCTTTAGTTTGCAGGAGGGCTCAGCAGCTTTCTTTATCTGCATATCTCTTTGGTTTACAAGAGATTACAAGTGGTAATGCTGTGGCACTGTTTTCCGTGTATAACACACTTCTTTTATCTTTCTTTTTGCTTGCTTTTATGTGCCTCTTCCCTCTCCCTGCATCTCATTTCCATTGAGAAATACAAATGACCTCTCGACAGAACTTTCCACTTTCATTCTGTTGATTTGCATTGTACATTCAGGATAATGCAAACACTTATATTTCTGAGATGTATTTATGATGTCATGAAAAAAGTTTCTCATATTAGCCTCTTCTTTTTTCTCTTTCTGTATCTTTTCAGGTGTGTGTGCAACATTGACTGTTCTCAAACCAACTTCAATCCTCTTTGTGCTTCCGATGGGAAATCTTATGATAATGCATGTCAAATCAAAGAGGCATCATGCCAGAAACAGGAGAAAATTGAAGTCATGTCTTTGGGTCGATGTCAAGGTAACTCTCATAACAAAACTCATTTCAAAGAATGTTTTCAATTTTTGTTCAGGGACAAAAAAAAAGAACCAGGGCTGGGTTCTTATCTGGGAATTGTTACGTTTCCATTAGATTGTTGCAGTTTATACGGTAGAGCACAGGCTGCGGGGAGAGGCAGAGCCCTCCATGGTGCAGATGCAGTGAGGCATGAGGAGGGCACCACTCCTAACCCTGCCCACAGCAGCAGCAGGGGACTCCCCAGCCCTGCTCTGGTTTCAGCACCAGCCACCAGTCTCCTGCCCAGAGCAGCTTGCCCAGAGCTCTGTCTTCCAGGCAGCAGTCGGAGCAGGACAGCAGGAATGCCCCTCAGATACATTCTGCACCCAGGATGAATCCTGTGGTGCTCCCGTAACTGGAGCAGCTGAGGCAGTCTCGGGAGGCTCTCCAGAGATACGCTCCCAAACACAGCGCGTGGGCTGGTTCTTCGAGTGACCCGTGCTGGACCTCACGATGCCAAAGGTGCCTGGAAGGAAGTTTTCCAATCGTGGCTCAAGGCTCTCTCTGTTTCTCCATAAATACAATGCTTCTCTGTGCCCAGCTCTCGGGCTACTACATCACCTGTAACCCTTGAGCTGACTTTAAACATCCTGGTTTTCTCTAAAATAAAAATGAAGAAAATTTGCCTTTAAATAGCTCCCGTAAATAAAGTGTCTACTGAGGCTCAGACTCTCAATAGCTTTTTCCTTAGCTTCTGGCCCATAAATCCTCAATACATCTACTTGCAAGGCCATAGTGTACAGGTGTATTAAACACATTCCAGTTTATTCTTGTCTCTTTAAAGTTAACCACCCTAAGTGGCAGTTCATTTCAGGGTACATATTAAAACTCCCCAATTACTTCAAGTAGAGCAGAAATGACAACTCCTGCTTCAGACTGATATATTTATCCCAGCTGCAATCTGTTATCACATATTGTTAGAAAAAAGATCCTGCTGTTTTCTCCTGGCAGGCCCAGGAGAGATGATGTGTGTGCAAGTGAAGTTAGCTCTGCCCGGTCACTGCGGCTGGGGCATGGGCTGTGTTGAGTCCAGGCTCCTCAGGCAACTCAACACATTTCTTTTCACACAGACAATACTACAACAACTACAAAATCAGAAGATGGGCATTATGCAAGAACAGATTATGCAGGTAAGGTTCCTATTCTGTGAGAATCACAATTCACAGGATCTGTGTAAGTCTCTTTTCTCCTTCATTTGCTAAGGTGAAGTGTCCTCATCTTCTAGTATGGTTTTCCTGGTTTACTATAAGAAAACATTGTCTTTCCACTACTCTTTCTTTTGCTACAAACTCTCTTCTTAATAAATGAGCTGCTTCTGTTTTTGTCAACCTACAGATACTCTGGCCATAAAACACCTGTTCTGACAGAGGAAATAACTACTGTAAATTATTTGCCAGAATTAGCAGATGTTATTGAAAATTACAGAATCAGTGCACTAGATTATGCATATTTTTGTCATGACACACAAATTTAAAGAAGTGAAAATCCAGTGCCTAGCCCTGCTGGGATACCATGAAACGCTGCCATAATAGATATTACCTGTCGGCATTTAACTATGAAGTTAATAAGGTTCTTAAAATGTGGAGGTTTAAGTGATAAATGGGTTTCATTTATTTAGAAGCTACAGTAAAATATAATGGCTGAATAGCCCTATATGGCACTTGAAATTAAAAACATGTAAATACTAGTGAGGTTTGGGAGACATTTTTTACACCCTTTTCCTGGGAGGATTGATTTAGAAATCGAACGTGTGTGTGTGCGCAAACGTTCACAGCTCACACGGAGAATGAAAGCCTCTGGGAAGATCTGGTGAAAATGGGTCAGGTGATGCAGTCATTGCTTCACTTTCATGGTATTTCTGTGGTTTTAAAGTGTTTGGAGAGAGTAGGTGTGGATCCCTGGGTTTGCCTGAGCTGCATGGCTTGGGTGAAACCCAGCTGATAGTTTCACAGGTGTTAGTATTTCTTGCTGGGAGAGTCCTGAGGCAGTAGTTAATCCAGCTGGTCATCTCCTGTGCGGATCCTTGTTGCAGTGGGGTGGCTGCAACCTTCCCTGCGAGACAGCCTTGGCCCGTGGAAGAATCAAGGAGACGATATTTGATAGATGTTTCCAGATTTTATTCTCCCTGGCCGCACGTGGCCGGAGCCCGGCAGGGACTCCGACAGCAACTGCCCCCCAGAACAGGTCTGGAACAACCCCCTCCGGAGTGCCGCGAACACTCCCTTAAGTACAGGATTCCCGTGGGCTACATTCAAACTGACCAATAGGGGACAGGATTTGGGGTACACCTGACCCGGGAACAGGGACAGAGAAACCCCGTGCCCCACGCATCCACTCATGCCCATCCCCCCCACGGGGGTCACCTCTTCAGATCCTCTGTGCCGTCCCTGTGACAGTGGGGTACCCTGCCTTAGAGGCCATGGTTCTGTTCCTACTTAAAACGGTGTGTGATGATTAAAACATAGAGCTCTGAATAAATGATGTCTCGGTGAGGCAGAGCACTGCGAGGTGTTGGGGGTTGCTGCAGCACGAAGCAGGGAGGGTAGAAGTTGCCACGGAAGGAAAATGCTGGGATGAATTTCTAAAAGATCAAGGGTGAGCCACAGTCCAGGTATTTCCTACTGCCAAGGAGCCCTTCCATTGGTGAAGACAGGGACATGCAGAGAAAACAGTCTTCAGCGTCTTTTCTCCAAACTCGTGATCACCCTCACCGTTTGTGGGAGGTAGTAGTCAGTTTTCTTAAAAGGCTGGAAATGCTGAGGTTGTATCCTGTGATGGGCAGGAAATAAGGCCAAGTAGGCCAAAATGACTTATTTTAAGTTAGAAACAAGGCCAAGTAATGTTACATTAAATCCCTTCTCTTCCTTGCTGGAGAGCTAAGGAGAGCACTGGCCTCCCAAGCCAAGATGAAGGCCTGGAGCCCCTTTTCAGTGTTGTGCAGCCTGTCCTACACTGCTGCTGTCTGGTGGATTTGCTTTAGGATGGCTGTGACCCACATCAGCTAGAGAGGACACAGCATGTTTAAGCATGAAAGCATGAAGCAACCGGGTTGTAACAAGAAGGGAGGAAAGGCAGGTTGGGGATTAGGGACAAGGAGGAGGTCGCAGTGGTGACAAGAGAAAGCCGCATCATGGGTCATGGAGGAAGAGGAGCACAGAAGGCACCTTGAGCACAAGTGAGCAGGAGGAGGAGAACAGCTCTTGTTTGGGAGGGAGATGATATTTCAGCCCACACTCAAGAGGAGAAATGGGATGAAGAAAATTGATTGCAGCAAAATGTTGTCAGGAGTTGGGAGCCAAGGAGGGAACTCAGGAGGGAACTGGGTTATGGGGCAGGGAGGAGGCCAGAGCCATGGCAGAGGAGCAGGTCTGTAGTGGACATGGTCTCCAAGCGCCAAGAGGTCAGGCATGTGGGAACAGATGGTCCAGTGAGAGACGACAGAGACCTGTGAAAAGGACAGCAGGCACCTCCCTCCCCTACAGCCGTGGGAGTGATGGAGGCATGGGGGGTCAGCAGTGAAGTCCAGTAGGTACCTCTGGCACAGGAAGACACCAACAGTGCACGTTAGAAAGCGGCTTCTTGGTGCTTCTGGTGTGGCTCAGGCCCCGGTGGGCTTCTCAAGGCTGGTGACTGAGTCCCCTGGGTGGGTCTCATCAGGTACTGTCCATTGACTGAGCCTCAGCCACAGTCGCCTGCGCCAGCTGATGTTTTCTTCATGTGTACCTAACTATTACTCTGGTTTACATTTTTCATTTTTACATACAGTAACAACATGAAGGGTGAAAATTGCTAGTTCATGCAGGGCAATCCACATGCCTCCAGTGTTGCCAAATGTTTGTGGCATAACCCCATCAGGAGACCCTAGGAGAAAGGGACTGCTGTATCAAAAAGCTGCAACAACTCCAGCCTTTCAGAAATAATCAGGGAAAAGGAAGACAGCCGTATAAAACTGAGGCTCAGCGAACATTCATGCATCAGTGTTTGCCAGACAGGAAGCTCTGTGCCATCCTCGTGTTCTTTCAGCTGCAGAAACATTTGATGGTGATGGCTGTTATAAGAATGTGGTATTTGCTACTTTTTTCCCACCTTCGTATCTCCTCAGACAGGAAGTGCTGCCCTAACCATGGGAAGCTTTGTGTGAAAAAGCAACAGTTCGTCAGCCTCTGAAACAATTTCCCTGAGCCTGCGGCTTTCCACAGAATACCTTTGTTCTCTACCATTCACTGGCACTGAAAATCACCGAGACCGTGAACACCGCACGCTTTTAAAAACATTGACTTGTACGGACGGGCTTTCCCAGGGGAGAATGTAGCAGTGGGCATAATTGATGTTGTCAATCATGCTAATGCAGCCGTGCCAGATGCTCTTTGCAGGGACTGCGGTGGCTGGGCGGTGTGGGTTTTTCCATAACCACCCCCGCATGCCCATCCTGGGGGCCCGGGAAGGCAGCAGCTCTGCGAACAGCCACAAGTCCCAACACCCAGCTGAGTTTTTCCATATCAAACTATTCAAACCGTCTGTTCAATCAGCATCTCTGCTCCCTCCTGCTCTTGCAAGCCCGCTGATGCTCACCAATAATGCACAAATCTTTCGTTTTGCAAAGCTGAGGGTGCTCGTTCCTTTGGGGGGTAAATCTTTGCTTTAGGTTTGCATCGCCTCGGTTCTTAAGGGCTCGTGCTTCTTTACACAGGCAAGATTTATGCCAGCACTGTAAGTGTAAAACCTAATATCAGAGGCACCAAAAAAGCAATACTCCCTTTTCAACACAGCAGACTTGAGAAGAGTGAGCTGTAGGAGGCCCTTCTCTGACCCTGTCCCACCTCTCCAGGGTCACCAGTCCACCCTTGCCATGGCTGCCTGTGCCATACGTGTCAGCATGGTGTCTGCACACGCTTGCATATGTGCCTCTGTGCAGTTCTGGCCTCTCCTTTTTCTGAAACCCCAGGGTACGTATCAGACTGGGGGAGATTTTCACTCTCCTCAACAAATGGTAGATTGTTGACCTTGGTCAAGTTTGTGCAGTGAGATTTGGTTTTAGTGAATAAATGAATGGGTGTGATTTTTCCCTCAAATCCAATAGGAATACACTTTATCTTGCAATTTCCATGAAAGAGCATTTTTGAGTATTTTAAGTCTAATGTATATTTTAGATTGTAGTGTCTGAGCTGAAAGTCCTGTGATCGATGTTTTCTTGAACTTCCCCATTATATACATAACTAGATCTGTTTTGGTGGCATTTTGGAATTCAGAGTCCAGGCAATCAAGGAGTTCTCATCTTGTTAATCTATTTGCCTATTTATTTGTATTCGTCAATATTTATATTCTCTTCTTAAGATCTGGATAGTAGCAATTATCCCCCTGATGATTTTATCCTTTCTCATTATCAAATTACAGAGGGTTTTTTTCAAGCCATTTTGAGCACTATAAGGAATAAGTCAGTATGGATGTGCCATATTTCAGTGTTATATATTCATGAAAATTGTCTGCGAAGACACTGACAAATTTGATAGACCTGTTCAATAATATCATCTTCCAGGCCAGACAAACCTCCCCATCTGAGCATTGATTAGATCAAGTCTCAGCAGCTTGAATGCCAGCAGCGCAGAGAAGCTGATGGAAGGGGGAAGGAGGCATTTTCAGCCCAAATACTCTCCTCTGGTGAAAAATGTGCATCCACAAGTGATCAGTGCTGTATTTTTGGGTTCCTCAGTGGCAGTAAACTCTCCCTTGGCAGCAGCCTCAGGTGGTGCCTTCTGGGCTCCTGCTGAGTCCTGGGACTCTCCTGCAGGCAGTGCCTTGGCCCGTCTTGCCAGTGCTGTTGTTCTGCCCGGAACCGATAACGAGTACAAAATGCTGCACGTCTGCTCGTGGCTGCTCTATTCCCTGCTCACCCTCCTGGCTTCCCATGGGATTTCAAACCTACATGACAGTCTTGGATCTTTTTCAGACCGCTTCCTGGCACCGGGGCTGTCCTGGCACTCCCGGGGTGCTCGGGCGAGTAATCCGGCAGATGGTTGTGTTGCCCAAGCAAACTCAGAGCTCCACCAAAAAGGGCAAAATCCATCTGTGTCAACACATCATCTTCCCTTGGCTGGGACACGGCTGTGGGATGAAGGCCATGAGAGGCATCTCAGATTACAAGGATAAAGGAGAGTCTCGGACTCTTCAATGAGTCCCTTCAAAAGTCCAAGAGTCTTGGACTCCAAAGTAAATACAATTCAGTCACAGCCATCTTCCTTGTCGGTAACAGGCCTGGAGAGTGGCCAGAAATCAGAACAGCAGTGCTGAATTTCTATAGGGACTATTTCTTAATTCCTTTCCTCCCCCTGGACTGAAATATGAGAACTTCAGACTAGATTCCTTCTCCAGATCATAACATTTTCAAAGTAGGTTAAGTTTGGAGTCTAAACCACTTGACATTGTCCGTTTAAATTAAATTTTGTGTCTACTACTATGTCAGCCATTTGCTGAACTGCTGAAGAATAATAAAGCCCCAGAGCTTAGCTATGGGATATAAACTATGGTGCATTTTTGCTCTGCCTTTGTGAACCAGGCTTTCCTTTCTTCTTAATGGAATTAGCAAGTGAGACACAAAGCTGAGCACTGTGCAACCATCATGGCTAGAGAGAAACTATTTCTCATCTGCAGCTTTGTAAAAAATGTGGGGGAAATTACATCCTTGCATATGCAGATTTGCTTGGCTTTCGATTCCTCAGACTCAGAGTTAGAGTTTGTCACACTAAATAAATAGATTATAGAGAAAGTGTTCCTGCTATTCCATGAAACCACTTTAAAATTAAAAAAAAAACTAGATTTTAATATTTTGACAGCTGTGTGGCAGCATGAATGATGTCTAGCTGTGGCTTCCACCTGCACTCACACATACATAGACACACACGCTCTGACCTGTGGACAAACAAGAATGGTACGATTGATACATTATTTTTAAAAATGGGAAGCTTTTCAATGTTGCTTGAATTGCTATTTGCATTTACAAATTGCTATTTGCATTTATTTTCAAGGTGTTATGAAAATATACTTAAGTTTTATGCACAGTGAAAGTCCTCAAAGGGTGGTAGATGAGCTCTGCAAAACACAGGAGAAAAAACAGTCTAGATTCTTCTGAGAGGTTTTCAAACACAAGAGAGATCACTGTGTTCTGGTAGCCTGGTGGTCTCCAGCCCTTCTGTTGCCTTGCATCTCCTCCGGTGTTGTTGATATCCAGAGGAAAATCTAAAAGGCAGAGATAGATAGCAGCTGGTAGGTCAATAAATCTTACTGCCAGCTACTTCTGAACTCAAGTCTGAGTAGCCAACAGAGTCAGTCCCAATGACTCTCTTGGCCCTCAAACCTCCACTTGTCCTGGGTGTTTTTGAAATGAAAATTTGCAGCTGCTTCCTTTTGTGATTTAACTCCAGAGCTGTAAAAGGTGGAGTGTGGAAAGTCCCACTCCAGCATTTTTCTGAGTCATGAGGGAGATTGGATGCTTTTTTTCTAAAATAGGAAAGACTGGGGTAATAATGCAATTGTCTTGCTATGGGCACTGCAGCACAGGCTACCCCAAGTGCTTTTCTTCTGTGGAACCCTCTCAATTTTACCTTCAGATCCTGCTTGGCTCTGTCTTGCTGAAATCTACATCATTTTTTTGGAATGGGAGACAGACACTGTCATAAGGGTCACATAATAGCCTTGCAAACAAGCCCCCTGCCAGGAAGGAAGCTGCAGCACTCCAGAGCACTGTGCCATGTGATTTAACAGCACTTGCTCCTAACAGTCTCTTCCTGAGGAGCATGCAAAATAAAAACAGGCTTATGGAGACTTTAAAAACAAGCGAGAGGGAGAGAGAAATATTGCTCATTTAATCTGCCAGCCTCAAGAGAATACCTCACTTTTTATGGGAGTTCTTCTCTAACTTTGAATTGCATGCACTGAGCTTGGTAAAATGTGCCTTAGTTTTTTTGGATTTCTGGGGGTTTTGTGGTTTTATAATGAGATAAATTGTGCCTTTTCAATACTTACGATTTCCCAGTGTCATGCTCATGGAACCTGTAATTGTTAGCATTAAAACTTAAATTGGGTCTCAGGTGAACTGCTAGACACCTCTTTACCTAGAATGATGTAGCTCAAGGAGGAAGAACATTTCCATTTGTGCCTCTAAAGCTTAGCCCTTAATTCAGTCACTAATGAATATGAATCTAAAGTTGCAGAATTCGTTTGTGCTTTCTTCCCATAATAAACAAATTCAGTATTGTTGTGAATGAACATTATAAAGAAAGCTATTTTATTTGCATTAAAGCTTGGTAGCCTGAAAATTCAGTAAATCCAGGCTAAGAATTTGATCTGTAGGAAACAAACGGGAAAAACAAGTTCCAACTTGTAACACCAGTATTGGCATGAGCAGCCTAAAAAATACAGAATCAGACCAGGCTGTTTTACTGTTGTCAGCATCCCCGAAGCCTCTAAGTCCTGGAAATGAATTCAGCTATAAAGCTTCCTTACAATGTGGGGTGAGGGTGGAGTTTGTAATCCAAGTATATTTTTTCATCTGGGGTTTCCATCAGAACTGTGAGATATTTATGAAGCTTGCTCCAAACACTTCTTCTGCTTGCCCAAGACTGTGTGCCTTACTTGTTGGTTTTCCCCTTATGCTGTCATGTTAGCAGTCTTCTGTAACATTTTGTTCTCTTAAAGGTTATGGATAAAAAAGGAAATTCTATGTGCAGTAGAGATGAGCAGACCTGAGTTCGTGTAGGCATTTCTACAGATTCTTCCATTTGTGTCCCAGTCCATAAACACATAACATTTCATTTACATGTGTTTGGTGTTATTTGGAGCACAGGAACCCATCTTCACGAGCAAACCTGAACCTTTCAGTACTTGCTGATCTTTTGGTCATCTGCTCAGTGTCTGTGTTTTGATCAGAAGAATGGGTAAGGTCAAAGGGAGGTAAAGCTTGCAGAAAAGACACCTTCCTGCTTACACACAAAAAATGTGATCCCCAAAACTCATAACAAGCTGAAATGTGCCCGATTTCTCAAGTTGTCTTTAACCAGATACCTACTTCCTAAACAAGATCTCTAATGGCAAGGGTGGGGAACCTCGGAAAATCACTTTTACGGTTTGCAGTCATGCTAGTTTTTATGCTCTAGTTAAAGCTACTCCCAAAATTTGTTTTTCCTAACCTTTGTTTTCAGAGGTTTATGGGAATGAAGCAACACGATCGACAAACTGTTCGTCTGCCATGGATATATGGAATATGCACCATAATTCCTGGCTGGGTCCCCCACCACTGTGAATGGGTTTACAGTTATCCAGAAAGATTTTTTTATATCTGACTAAATCGCATTGTAGCACCTAGTTAATACTGTGTCTTTGCCACTTTTCAGGCCTCTCCTTTGAGACACACCAACATTAAATAGCAGAGTTCTGTATGGACTCCATCTAACAATGCAGGCCATGAAGTGGCTTCACAGATCTGTACCTAAATTTACTGCAGACAGCCCCAGACCCACTGTACACCAGAAGTCACAGGGAAGCTTAAGTTCCTGCCCCTTTGGGATCTAGAAGGACTGTGCAGCCCGGTTCCTCTGCAGGGCCGACGATCTGACACGGTGACACAGGGCAGTGGCACGTGTGACTCCTGGGGGACTCTGCTGTGGTGCCTGTGTTGCACACTGTATCAGCTGTGCTGCTCTTGTGGGTACCAGTCTGTAATCCCCAGAACTTCATCCACATGCCAGGAGGATGGTAGATGCCAACTGGCATTTTGTCACCCTGAAGGCATACCCTCTTGGTAGCATCTTCTTTCCTTTCTCAACTCCCCTGCTTCCCCTACAAGAAAACAAAGTTAAAAAAAGAAGGGATCTGAGACAAGACTCTATCAATCTTCCCCAAGGCATAGGGTGGAAAATTAATCCTGTTTTCTGGATTTGGGGAGGAATTTCCCTCACCCTTGGTTCCATCCTTACTCTGGGCTCCAGGCACTTTGATCATCTCAAGAGTCATCCTTGAAGGATACTGTTCAAGATGGTGCACAGCAGCTGTTTGCCATCCACTACGCTAATCTGAATTAGTTGATAGATATTAAGGAGTACCACAGTGTATTTTTTGCCCAGCAGCTCTATTTTAGGCCTAGTTTCTGTAAATTTGCTGTTAGGAATTACAGAGCCTTCCCAAGGATTTGAGAGTTAAAGTTATAATGAGATGTTAGAATATCCGTTTTCGAGAAACATCAACATTTAAATATTTGTGTTTGATCTAGTCTGAAATGTTAAAAAAAATTATTTTGAAATATTCATAGAACTGAATTTCCTCAGAATTTTGTTTCATGGGATGTTTTGGCATTCTTTATGAAATGTTAGATATCAAAATACCACGAGATGAAAGCATATGACAGTTGTAATAAATAAGTTGTAACCGTAAGGAAAGTTGCTACTTAGAACTGACTGAAACATCCTCTTTTGTAGAAGGAGTATCATCATATCAAATTGCAATACACAAGATAATTTGATCATTTAGACACGTGCAATGGTAACCTGAGCCTCAAGATAACAAAGGCTTTCACCTGGATTCAGAAGTATAAACGCATGTGGTGGAATTAAAGGAAATAAAGTTGGGGAAGAAAAGAAGGAGCTGGTGTATTTATTTTTAGTAGACCTTCAGAATTAGACTAGATGGAGATAAGTGGCAAATTTTGCCTAGTTTAATAGATTTGAGTAAAGAAATTGAAAACAGACAAATATTTTGCCACAACAGTTTCACTTGGCTGATGATTCCACTTCTTTCTATTGAATACACCTGCTAAATTGAATACACCTGCTAAAAAGTGCATTTACCTTTTCCATTTACCTTTTTCTACACCTGCTAAAAGCCACACCTTGCACTGATTTTTCAAGCAATGCAACATACCTATTCTTTCCATATTAGCATTTAGCGTATGAAACCACGAGTGACAGAAACTTTTTTCTGAAGGAAAATGGAAATGGTTTAGAGAAAGTATGAATTCTGGCATGAGATCCAGCATTTTGAATATAAGCTGTGCCTTCTCCCATACTTCTGTCCACAGAAACATTCCTCTGCTTTCAGGATCAAGCAAGGCTCGGCAGTTTAAGGAGCACCTCTCTATCACCGAGCAAGCAGAACTGCTCTTAATAACTGAGTTGAAAAGCAACATTTAGCTGCCTGGAAAGGTGACTTCTTACACACTTGGGCTGTCATTTTATCTTGTACCCATGAGCGTTAAGTGAGTGTGAAGGCCTCTTCTTGGAAGTACAACAGCTGTAAACAAAATGTGCTCTTAGAGTACCAGTGGCAGTGCATGGCAGAATATTATCAGCACTGATTCAAAATGCACTGCTTTGCCTACTGCTGTTATCACAAGCCTTAGACAGCATTACATAATGGCAAAATATGTTTCAGAGGGAAAAAAAATTAAAACTCTCCCTATGGTTTTAATCTCCCTCTTATTTTATCTGTGGTTTAAAGCTGTGTCAGGTATACATCAAAAACACCCTTGCCCTAGAGTATTTAGTCTACAATTTCATTTAATAATGGAAGTGTACTTCCATCCAGCTAGGATGGGAAAGGATTAAATAAAAAGCACTGTTCTAAAATCAAGTAACAGTAGCATAGCCTGTCTCCATGCTCTGCAAATGAAGTAGCCATGGAAAAGCTTGTTATTAGTCTATAATATCAAAACTGATAAACTATTAATGTTTTGTCAGGCATGATAAATGCTAAACATTTTCCTCTGCAGATTGCCTCAACAAGAACTGTGACTGTTTTTAGACACATCTGGCACTGCAGATTTTTTTCCATCCTGCATTTCAGTGATTTAAAAGGCCTTGGCTGGGCAGAAGGATGTCAGCTGTTTGGTTTAAAATACTGTTATAAGAGTCAATAAGATTTAAAGAGGCAGTAGGTAAAATTTCGGCCTTGCTGAAAGTAGTGGGAGAACGGCCATTGAGTTTAACGGCTTTGAGATTTCTCTGTATGGCTTTTTCGTCCATTTTTATTCTTAGTAAATCTTCCATTTCCCAGAATTGCCCCTTCTTTTCCATTCAGCTTCTCCCACTTTCAGTATTAGTTCTAGGAGTGAGTGCAGAGTTAAAATACCAAACCCTTCATTTTCACAAATGCCATCTTTACAGCTCACTTCTGTGGCACTGCTGTAAGACAATAATAACAGGTGTATAAAAATAGTAAACGCAGGTATTCATTTATTAAAAGAAAAAAAAAAAATATGTTCTTCATAGACTTTTCTGTCTGTGCTTCAAAATGAGCTGTGTGACTGGTGATGACTCCCAGGCCCTCTGGGGCGTAGCGAAGCTGTTCCACTCTTTATGGAAGGAAATTGCAGGGTGAGTTCTGTGCTTGCTTTCTGTCCCATCGCACAGGGAGAGCCACGGGTCTGGATGGAAGAGTTTGATGGGAGATAGGCAACCAGACCCTGTCTGCTGCTGGCTTATTTCAGCAGGCAGAGTCCAGGCTGGGTCCGTGGGGAAGTCAGCTCAAGGACACTGCGCTTGTGGAAGGGTTTGCAGTCAGCAGACAGGGAGAGGTGACAGCGGTGCGCCCTGGAGGGGTCTCTCGCAGCCACTCGGGCTGTGAGAGGCACAAAGAATGTTCTGCAGCGTTGGGTGGGCTCCTCTCTGCATCTCAGAGATCGGCTACTGCTCGATAGACCTCTGGCACTGGAGTAATAGACAAAAAACATGAATTTGCGTGGTGACATTGAACCCTTTTGATGCAAACCCAAGAACGTGCAAAGGTTTTGGCTCTGTCCCTCCATTGCAGGGTTTCAAGACAGATGGAAAGTGTATATTTGGTAAAATAGGTGAAGAAATGTAGCAAGTTTTGCTGCAGTGGCATTTTATATTGTTTTACCATTTTCTCCTACACTTAAAATTTGGAATAGTAAGGGATACCTCTCCAGCTCGAGGCATGGTAAAGGAAGCACACTGCTTGGTATGCTCCTGTTTATCAAGCAGGAATTTCAAACATACAGTCTGCTGAAAGCCAGCCCTTTGAGCAGCCACAAAACATTTTAACAATACAATTGGCTGATACAAAAAGCAAGGTTGTAGGCTGTGTGGACCCATTTCCATCACAGTTTTACAATGCAGGACTCAGGGCAGAGGGGTGAGTAAAAATAGCATCAAACCACGCAGGATTCATCCTTCAGCAAGTGTAGCGTTTGTTTTGTACAGAGGAGTGATCACGGGTTTGCAACATGCCAATAAAATGTTTCTGAGCGTAACAAAACTTTTCTGAATAGCCTGAACAAAAGCAGTGAGAAGTATGGCTGAAACCATGCTTTTAGGTAAGAGCAGACATATCTCTGAGTAGTCACAGGCCATTCAGGGTCATGCTCTGGCAACTAAAATATCCAGGATATTCACAAAGGATTTGCCAGGCATGTGATTCAGGAAGTGTACAAAAATACCACATATAGGAGTCAAGTATTTTTATTTCAGTCTCCTATTTTCTCACACACACTTCCCCCAAATTCTGCAGCTCTTTCTTTAGTTTCCTGGATGAATCCTCTCGGGCAGCATGTTTTTACAAGCACAGATGCTACCTTGGAAAAAAAGAAAGGAGGGAAGGGAGCCAAATGGGTGTCACACTTCAGCTTGGCAGCATCTTGCCAACATGTGCCCCCCCAAAAAAGGAGATAAAAAAAAGGACTGCTTTTAGTAATCAAAACTAAATATACTGAATATAAAATCAGTGCAAAACTAGGACTGTAAAACCTTCAGACTGTCAAAAAGACTGAAGGAAACGCCTTGTAGCTAAAATGACATCCCTGACCTACTTGTCCACGCTGTCACGTACCTGGGTAACCTTTTCATCTCCGAGCCTCCTATCAAACCTCTCTGACAATTTTGCCATTCGTACTTGTTTTCAGTTGTAAGTTTTTGAGTTTGTTTGAAGTGTGGAACCAGAAAGTAAAGTCTCATAACACCATGCTGGCAGACCTAAATATAAGTCAGAGACCTTTTCAAACACTGCTTGTCTGTGGAAAACAATCCATTCAGACCTGGAGTTCCTATTGGAAATTAGGGGGCAGCCTGGTAATTGGATTAGGGTGTGCTTTTATGTGCAGCAGTTTCTCAAAAGGAAGTTCCTGCTTTGTTTCACTGATTGCCTGGCCGATCTTTCTGCCAGTAAAAGCGACACACACGGCTGAAGGGGTGAGGATGGATGGAAAATGCAGCTCTGTGTTGTGTAAGACGTGCCTGTTTTCTGAGTGTGAGCAGGTGGGTACAGGTTGTAAGTGCATCTCCGTACAAACTGGAAGCCTGCTTTGTTAATCTGCAGTTTAATTGCTTAAAAGCAATTTCTGTCAGTGTAGTCCTTAAAATCTGGAAGCGCTGCTAGTTGCACCAGTACTTAAATTCCTGCAGGCCACCTGCGTAGGTGCCAGAGAAGGGAAAACTTCAGGACATCTGGGACTGGATGTGCGAATTGGAGACCTTTAGAGTCTACATTGTTCTAAATATTGGAGGGAAGAGGAAGAAATGGTTTTTGACTTCCACATTTCCAGAGGGGGGTTAGAAATACCAGATTAAATTTACAGGTGTGATCCTGGGAAG
>VYZQ01066229.1:0-14386 GCA_013400655.1 Mystacornis crossleyi
AGATGATATTTTCATTGATGTTAGCAGATTTTATTTCTCCCGCTGCACATGGCTGGAGCCTGGCACGGTCCACCACGAGAACTGCTACCAAAAAACTGCCCGAGAGTCCTGTGAGCACCCCCCTAAGTACAGGACTCCCCCCGGCTATATTTGAATAGGGGAGAGGATCTGGGTACCCATGGCCAGGGAACAGGGAGAGGGAAACCCCGGGCCCCGCCAAGCGTCCAGCTCAATGCTCATCCCCCCACCAGGGGCACCTCCTCACCAGTCATTTCACAGAAATACATACATCATCTTGTAAACATTCATTCCTAGCTCCTATCTGGGACACTTGAACGTCCTAAAGATCTCCCCTTTGTCACAGCTGACTTTAGTGGCTTATACCCATCCAAATCCATGTCCAGAGTAGCAGGACGAAAAAAAACCCAGAAGGTGCTGCTGGGAAGCTAACTAGGAAAGCTGTAGCAACCTACACTCTTTTCTGGTTTACGTCCAGTCAAAATAATGGAAAATATTTCCCTCTTCATACTTCCAATTTCTCAGCTTGAGAGGTTCCCAGCCCTCACTAGCACATAGCTGTGCTGCAGATGTTTGGCCAGCACTATCTTCCTACAGTACTGGTTTATCAGGACAAGCTGCCAGGCACAGCTGCTGTCCCAGCACACCACACTGTGTGCTGCACTGGGACAGGGGCAATTCCCTCAGGGCAGGCAGCTCAGAGCAGGTTCACCACGATGCCTACCCAGAGCCAGGCACCACATGGGTCCCTCTGCTCCATCCCTCTCCCCCTCATTTCATTTCTCCTGTTAAGACAGTGACTCTGAGACCCCCCAAGGTGCTCAGGCCTCCAGGAAGAGAAGCTAGACAACACTTTGAGGACGGGGTCTGAAGACACTGGAACAGGGACAACACTGGTGGTGGGGAGAAGGCACCTGTGCCATACACTCAGCTTGAGATCCCTCCTGCAGGACCCACTCCCAGTGACTGTGTGCACAAAGCTCTTGGGAAACAGCCTGCACAACACTCTGAGGGGGAAGAAACATCCAGACTCATGCCAGCCATAGGAATGAGCCTCCCCAGACTGTGCACGTAGCAGGAATGCAAACCCTACTACTCCACCGTAGCACCAAAAAGCCAACAAAAAAAGGCTCGTTATAGAACACATGCCACCAGGAGTTCTCGGAAAGCTGAGTGGGTGATCCCAACCCCACTTCCAAGCCTACATCCAAGACCCAGATTTATCTCCCAAGAAAATTTCACAGATCTTTTCAGGAACACATGCTTTTCCTTGTACAAGCAGAGCACAGTGCTCAAAGACATGCTCCACCAGTCTTTACAACCCAAATACCTTCCCAGATTGGGCACTTACATTCTTTGTGGTATGGACTGGTAGCATTACGCTCTGATTTCCCTTTGCTATTTTCTTGGGACAAACTGCCTTCTAGTCTCTGGGAAGCTTTACTACTATCTCTGAAGGAAGGTAATCCTTAATTATCTTTAAAAAAAATCATCGTGTTCATGGAACAAGGCACATTATAGGACCTGGAAATGCCACTGGCATACATTCGCATCACCACATAAATAACTATCCAACATTACCTGGTCCCATCATGAGATCCTGGCTGAACCCATAGCTCTCATGTCCCTCCCGTACCCTCTCCTCTCGGCAGACACAGGAAACAGCTTCCAAACTAAGAAGCTCCTGTCAGAGCCAAACAAAAGCTTCCATTCGGAGAAAGATTTACAGAAATCTAAACATCTACAAATAAAACACAAGCAGTAGGAATCATAAAGAAAAGGCCTAAAAAAGTAGTTGAATGTAATAAGACTATTTCTGAGAAGTGGATGTATCAAATCCCTGGACAGTATTTCTGCATGGAGCACTGTGGGACTGCTGATCACCCATTCCTGCACCCCAACACATTCTGCAGCTGCTCACACATCCTCCACGTTGCCTTCCCTTCCACCATCAAATGGGCCATGAACTCCATGTAAAAGTATTCCAAATTCTTGGGCATCACCTGGTGTTCAGCCAGAACCACCTGAAAGCATAAACGCTTCACCCTGTGACAAGCAGTGGTCACATACATTTTCATCCAGATCTATAAACCCTGAAAGCAGCAATTTCACCCCCAAGACCAACTGAGATAAATACAAGAGCAATTACAGAAGATGCAGCAACATTTACTCCTTTGTGCTGTATTTCGACATTGCTTTATATTTAACTATAATTTTCTCAAGTATATCGTCATAAGTTACTTAAAGCAATCACATTAAGTTCTCTGTAGAACTTTTATGGCACCACTACAATGAAACCCTGTCTTGGTTTGNAGATAGTCCAGAGGGAGAAGGCAGGGAGCACTGCCCCACCTGGTTTCAACAGCTCATGAAGATGGTGATAGAATACATACTTTTGGGCACATCTTACCTTGTAACCTAGGACAAACCCCTAGTCACACTATGTACATTGGAAGGATATGACAAATCCTTTTCTCAGGGAGCTGGTGGGCTCCAGCACCAGCTGAGCAGTGCATGGGCCAGGAGCCAAGGAGACCTGTGGGTCTGCCGATGGACCTGCAGACAAACTGCCAGCACCTTTGCATCCTGAATAGACCAGGAAGTGTGAATCCAGAGAGGACAGGCACTGAGTGGGGCTGTGCTGCATGGGATTGCATGTACATCCTCTCCAGAGTCTACTGAATGAAAAATATTGCATTAATCTCCTGGGAAAACTAATGTAGAATCCAGGTGTGAGAGGAGACCAAAGACATCCCATGTATCACATTCCCTACAGTCCTGGGGAAACCTTCAGGGCACCTGCACAGCAGAGGCACATTTTGGAGCAGGGAAAAGGGGAAGGGCATGCGTTTGACTGTCCCCTAGCTGGGTCACCAATGTGCCATCCAGGGTATGGGATCAAATGCCAACAAAGCAAAACCGAAGGGTGGCTGCTTTGGTTGCTTCTGTACTGACAGCATGAAAATGTGCAAAAATAAATTTGCAAGGGAAGTTGCCTAAAGTCTGACTTTTACGAAAAGCCTTTGTGGCAGGCACAGATAAAACACCAACACTGCACAGTACGACAGAGACTATTCATGAATATATATTAAAAATTCAGATTGTGAAAAAGCTGCATATATTAGCAAATCCAAAAGTGACTTCCACTTTAAGAACAAACTTGGCCTAAAGAATTAATGAAGAATTTTTCTGGCACTAGAAGAGTGTTAAGCATAAAATATAGCCTCCGTGAAGAAAAATCAGCCAGTCTGGATTAACTGGACCATCCAAATTCATCAAAAATCCATTTTTGAGTGCCAAAAGAAAATCTCTGTAATTTAATAAAGTTTTAAGAGTGTTCTCCCTTATCTGCAGCAGACACCATCTCCAGAAAGCTGCTACCACTTTCCTTCTCCCTCCAGCTGCCATGAGCTTTGTATTCCTGCAACGTTTGTACACGGACAAGAAGACAAGAACTGACCAGTCTGAAAAGTTGCAAAGCAAGACAAGCCTCCCCTATGGCCCCAGTTCAGCACTCAAGGATGGGTTTCTTTCAGGTTTTAAGGGATTAAAAACTACAAAGTAGAAGCAGGAGAACACTGATGATAGCAGCAACTGAGATGACCTCAACATCTGAAGAAGCCATCTTGTCTGCAGAGCTGCTGCCCCGTCACAAAAATACTGCCTGGACCCATCAGCTTGTCCTTGGCTGTGCAATTAACTGGAGACTTCATGGTTTTACAAATCCTCCTCCTCTCACCTCCTCAAGCACCGAATCCTTGTGCACAGCCCAACACACCAGCGGCAGGAACGAGCAGAGACTTTGCCACCCTTGGGCTGCAGCTTCTTGGCTGTTTACAAAAAGTTTGACCCAGAAGCCAAGGCATCCAGACCAGACATGAAATTTTGGGGGTGGTGGGTGGTCTCTTGCTTCAACAACACAGTTGTGCTGAGGACCACGTGCACAGGTCAGCCTCAAAGAGAAGCTGAATATGTGGTTTTATCAGATTTCTGGTGGTTTTCTATAAATCTCATGCAAGAACAAAGGGTGACTGGAAGCATCTTTGATTCCTCACTTGTGAGAAAAGGGCATTTATATTTACCCACAGTTCCAAAAGTGCAAACTGGCAGTCACAATCATTCTTTGGTCAAGTTGCCAATCTTGAAGATTTCCACAAAGTGGGTTTTGGAGATTGTAATTGGGGCCAGAAGGGGGCCCTCAAAACTAGAAAAGTCACAAAGCCATCCTTATTCTCATCTGTTTTAATCAAAATAGCAATAACTCCATCAAACTCTGACAACAGGAATTACATTGTACATTGTACTCATGGACAGCTGTTACTGCAGACCACAGCTGTCCAAGTGAAAAAGCCCATTTTCTCCCATTCTACTGTTCTCCTTGTCTAAAAACAGTAACCCCAGAGTCAGTTTGGTCCTTGAAGACTTGTGGACATTGGAGAACACTGATTTTCAGTTTTTAATTACTTCAGTAATCTGTAGCCATGCACAAGCAAGCAAAAATCACATCAGGGCTCTGAACTATGGGATTCACTCTCTAATCACTAGAGCCAGTTACAAAAATGTGAAATACTCTTTCCTATTACAAACTATGTTTATTCAAAGCTGAAATGAAAAGTACTTATTCTGCAGACCTGGATCACCTTTTCTCCAGCCCAGGAGACAATCTAAGAGCAAACAACTCTAACTAAACCAACAGCTCATTGATCAGTGCCCAGTTCAGCTTTGCAAGCTTCATGTTCAGGTTGCTTCCAGACTTGCTTCAGTTCAGAGACTTGACCAAGGTCTCTGATGCTTTCACTGCCAGGGAAGTGCTGGGGCCATAATTTAAATAGCTCACAAAGTTCTTTCATTCATGTCACAATAGCATAAAATCTTTTAACTGGATTTACATCGGGGGAAAAAAAAAGATTTTGAAAAATTAAGCTGCAATTTTCTGGATAGCCCTATAAACTACCAGAATGTAAAAATCACAACTCATAAAAAAAGGTCTATTTCCTAGTTAAAAATATACCTTAATGCTTCAGTTTGCATCATTATGTCACATTAAATATGAAGATACTTTGTGAAGGTGTCACAATCAGAGACATTTGTAACCTGAAGGATTTCCTGAATTTTACTCAGCAGGATGCAAGCAGAGCTTCCTCATCCACACATTTCCAGTTGCCACTAATAGCAGTTAAAACGTAGAAGTCCTGGTTAGGCAACTATTCGTTAAGAGGTCAAATTTAGGTATAAAAAGCCCCGCTAAGATCAGGGTTTGAAACACTTGTGGAAGATAATTAAAGCCATGACTGAGCCCTCAGTGCCCATCTACAGAGCCAGTTTATATAACAGGGATATTGGTGAAAATCTGCATCTATTGGTGTTTTGGGGTTTTTTTTGCTGATGTATATTGCTTTATTTGTATTTCTTTATTTGTATTTGTATTTATTTGTATATTGCTTTGCTGATGTATTATTGAACATTTTTCCTCATCAGTTCAGCTGTTAACCCCAGATTTGTAGTGCTAGATGAGGTGGTCACAGTTTGGCAAGAAAAGGGACTAAACTAACACAGCTTTCACGGAACAGCCTATTGCAAATCCAGAAGGGACCACTGTGACACAGCTTGTGATCTTCTGAACTCTACCCAATCGTCCCTGCAGCTCCTGCTTGTACAAAAGCTTCTCAAAAGCACCAAGTTTTGTTCTAAGAAGTTCTAGGGTGGGGATTTCTCCCTTCATTACGCTGGAATGGGTCATGCAAAGTTTAACCAGCACCTCTCACCTTCCCAGGAGCTCTGCCAAATCTGCCTGGGAACTGAGGCATTGACATTTTGGCACAGGGCACATCTGAAGCCAGTGCACAACTCCTGCTGGTTTGCTTTTGCTCCTGTCTATTCACAGGAGGTTTATGAGGCCACAGTTTGGTTTTGCAGAAGGGGCATCTTCTGTATGATGAAGACATCCAAAATAAAACACAAATCTTAAGGAGTTTTAGCTGACTCAGCGACTTTATTCCTTCCTATCTCCAACCTTCCAAGAAGTCTGGGAGGAAAGCCTGCCATAGTAGCCTGAAAGTCAGCACTGAAGGCAACTACTTAGTTGAAAGACTTTGTATTTATCAGCAGCTCTCAGTCTCCCAGCCATCACAGACATTTATAATCTTTCAGCCAGAATGTTTTTCACTGAATTCTGAAGCAAGATTTACTACAAATGAATGACAAAAAATAGAAGGATAATACAGACTGGCACAGAAATGTGTTAACACTAGCAGAGGCCTTTTCCAAAGAAAGATAGATGCAAAGCTCAAAAAGTTTGATGCTTTCTCCTCAATTATCTCTTGTAGCTTCTAAGTAGGCAATTTAGATCTGTCTGTCATATTTCAAACGGAAGGCTAGACTACCCATCACAGGCAGATGAGGTGAATGCTTTCAAGGATGCTCAGTGGGAATGTCTTTATTCAAATGAGATGCTTAAAGTGAATGAGAAGCTCCCATAAAACACAATTTCCTTTTCCTTCAGAGGAAAGAATCACTTAAAGAGACAGCTTTACTAGCACACTGAAAAGATACTAATAGGTGATTTAGAATAAAATGGAAAACATTTGTTTTGCTCACTGCTGTGATACCAAGATACGCAAAGATGTATTTTCATCAGGCTCTCACATTAGCACCACCAGGAAATCCTATTCTGTCCTTCTAGTAACTGTGCCTCAGTGCTCCTAACACCTCTGCATACACTTCACCTAATCCCTGGCTTAGGTGAGACTGTTTAAAATTTAACAGTGTCATCCTCAAGGCCAGTATTTTCCAAGTAGTTTTCAGGATGAGTGCCCCAAGAAAAGACAAGAGATACATCAACTGAATTTCCTTGCAGCATTTAACTTGCGGATATACTGTGTATGTAGGCTTGGGTTAAAGCACATCCAAAAGCTACAGGCAAAAAGATTTTAGTCCAGGGTCTGCCTCAAGACTTAACAGGCAGCACACTTAGGGGCTTATATTGAGATGGTTCTCCCTTCCCATTGCCCTGCAGACCCATCCAGCACAACACCTCTGCTCATGGGACTCCCATGAGCCATAGACCCCATCAGCATCACCCACAGCCAGGGTATGGCACAGCATGCCTCCCTCGGCCAGGACAGGACATAACCACAAAGCGGCAGGTGATGGCATCAGCAGAGAGTACCTCTGCCAGCATATCATCACAAGAGCTCTTCTGAGATGCAAACGTTCATTCAAATCAGTAGTTGAAGAAGCCCAAATGTTTCAGTGCAACTCTGCCTGTTGCAAGTAAAACATCAAGTTTGTGAAATGAATAACTATGTAGCAAAAAATCTTCAGTACAGACTCAGTAAGTTAAGCAAACAAAAATAATTGCTTTTAGGAGGACTGATGAAAAAGCATCTTAAAATAGTGAATACCAGTAACAGATATGTACACAGTAGGTGTACTATTCAATCACTTACTATCAAAGTAAGCCCAAGGAAAAACAAAGCACATGATAAAAATATTGCTGGGATCAGAGAAAATAATAAACAAATAGGACCTTCACTAGGACTCTATTACAGACAAAAAATACTGCTTCAGGGCACTTGGATAAGTGACAAATCCAATCTGAAAGGGTGATGGACTGTGAGAGTAACAAATAATCCCAAGATGCTGACTTTTTTTTACCACCCCTCAAAAAATCATTGCTTGGGTGACGGTCAAGCTGATGAACATCCTAATGTGTGCCAAATCTGCAACAGACTCTGTATCAAGCAGAGATCCTAATGCTAGGGAAAAGCTGCTACCGTAGGGCCAGAGAAATTGATTCTATATCTGAACCTGTAAAACTTTAAAAATGCAGGTACAGGTATCCAGAAGAATGGCTGATTTGTGCTTTAAAACATAAGGAAGGAAAGAAATGCTTTGTGATAAAACTAGAATCGGGAAGAAATGAGAAAAAAGCTCAAGTGAATATCTGAAACATCCTTATAAATATCAGCTTAGGCATGGAAGAATCTGGCAGGATCTGTAGAAGAGTGTGGCAGAGCTCCACGAGACACTGTTGGAGGACATTAGGGTTTAGACTTCAGGTTAAATTCCACATTACAGAGTGACTATGGGGTCATGGGCATGGGTTGCAGGAAGCTTAAATGAATTGGTGTAATTGTGGATGGAAAAGCATCCATCTCATCTCCTATTCCAGGAGACATGGTGGAGCCAGATTTGGGGTCAATTACCTCAATAGTGGGGGAACTCTTCTGTGGTTACTGCACCCCAGTAGCACAAGCCCAGAGCAGAAGCTCTAGCACAGGCCATCAGATGGGAATGGTTCAGCCTTCCCTCACTCTTGACACAACAACCCTCCACAGGCACCACTGCATCAGCTTTTCTCCAAAGGGATCTTGTCTCTCAGCCGTGCAAAAGCACCACTGCACCAGATCACTCTGGTGGTCTCTAGTGATAAGTGGGCTTTTGAGCTTTTCCTCACTTCCCCCTTTCCAAAGGGTGAATTAATCCAGATCCAGAACTAAACTAACAAAGTGATTCCAGCAGAAATGAGAAGCAGACACCTTGTGAAAAAGGTTTCTTTGGGTTTTCCTTTTGGTGCTCCACAGTTTCCTTCTGCCAGAGTTACAACACCAGTAAGACAACACAGGAACCAAGCACAACTTCTATATAGCCATAACTTTAAAAAGCAAACAAACAAACAAGAAAGAATTCATATTAGTTTCAAGGTACATTTCAAAGCTCCCTGTCTAATGGTACTAATTATTTCTCTTTGACTCATTTTTATTTCTTGCTGGAGACTTTTACAATTTGTAGGTTGGGGCTGAGAAAAATCTCAATAAGCAGGTGTGAAGATTCTCCTTTGTTTTGGGAGCATCTGGAACAACCTGCTGTGGAGTGCAGTGCTGCTTCAGTGCATTCAAGACTGGCCTGGGGCTCCATGAATCACTGGTTTGAAGTCGCAGTGGCATCCGGTTATGTTTTAGTCACATATCTGCACACCCCACCAGCATTGGTTTTGCCCTCCTGCATCCTCCTTTTCTTCAGCTCAGTTGATTGGCCTCAGAAGCATGTGGTCACAAGTGCAGTACCTATCCTTTCAGACTGGAAAACTTCTTCCCCATTCTGATCTTGCTTTAATGGGAACGTTTCCAGGCTCCTTCAATCTCATTTCCAAAACATCCAAGCCTTCTTGCTTTGCCAAGCTGTCCTGTTTGGCCTTACCACTTTGTTTACCAGCTTAAAGATCTTGACACTTGTCATCTACTGCCCAAGGTCTAGCAGTTCATCTTTTGGGAGAAGAAAATAAAGCCTCAAATTCACAGAAACAGAAATGAAAGCAGCTTGTACCACGACTTTCTTCATTTCAAATCATGCTGGAAGGTGCAGCTCATAAAAAGCAGGGCTCAGGTATTTTGACTGCTTCAGTGTCACTGCTGACAGCCCCAACGGCAGCAGGATGTGTCAGATGCTCAGCAGCTTCTCTCCTTGCACCTACACCTTCTCTGGCTGACAGCCAATAATCAGGACTGTGAAGGCATTTCAAAGGAAAATGCCACGTGAAGATGGATCTGAATGCAAGACAACTGGTGGGAAATTCATCCTACCTACACAATGCCTACAAACCCATGCAGGGAGATTAGCCTCAGCCTCAGGAGCACAGCCCTGATTAGAAAGCCTGAAATTTCCTGAACTGCTTTTTCCAAGTATAGTCACTGCTCTGAGATGTCACCTTTCCCAACTAATCTCACTTCTGTTTTTAGAGCATCCCATATCCATTCTGTGGAAGGAGCACTGGAGAAAAGCAAAAAGAGCAAACACATGAGGAGGTCACAGGAATATTTTGATAAAAGACTGAGATGACACCAAGTTCCACAGGTAGCACTGGGCCAGATTTTCCAGGCACACATCTGCTGCCTCATGTAATCTGCACATCTCCGGACACTTTTTGCATGTGCCTCAGGTTTGCAAACAAAATCCCAAACTGCACAAAATCTGAGTATATTCACGCTTCTCCTAAAACAGCAGCTGGCTGTCATCTCCCTTCTCACCCACATATTTCAGGTATATTTATACCATGTAGCCAACCACCCCACTGTACATGCCATACATCCCATCTGTGCATGCTGAGTTCAAGGGCTAGCTACAGCCTCAGCTGGTTCCCTCTTGGAAATAAAACCTATTTTGCATCATCTCTGCAACATGCTGGAACGTTACAATTACCCGCCAATTATTTCCAGTTTTCTAGTAAGTAAAACTGTGGGAAATTGCAGATCCAGCCACTTCCTTCTACAAACAATGGTTGATGTGCCTGGCGAAACATCAGGAGACACTTGATGGCTACTTCTCTCTGTTTTATTAACTTTTAAAATAAAATACTATTTTATAATCATGCAAACTAAAAGCACTTCACTACAGGGTGTATTTGTCATGAATGTTGGAGAAATGACCTATTTGAAGTGTATCAAATTACAAACTCACATAACTCAATTTTCAGGATCTCTCCTGTGCATACCAAGCAGAAATGAAAGAAAATGTAGATATGTTCAAGACAAAAAATAAACACCTGTAATACCAGAAAAAAACGTGACTTTTTGGAGTAATAAATGTATGTCAAGAAAAAACAACATTTCAAGGAATCAAATTCAGTTCCCACTGTTTGGAATTTGCTGTATCTTAGAACATGTTAGAGAAACATGTGCTTTCAAGTCTGGTCTGTGCATAGCAATCATAAGCAAAACAGCATGTAATTTCCCAAGGAAGAAAAATAATTTTAGAGTCACCGTGTACTAGACTTGAGACTGAATTATGCATTCTTTTCTTAATCATCTCAATTCCTTGAAGAAATCACTTACACAAAAGTGAATGGTTTCTGCACTGCAGTGGATTGACATATCTAGGAAAAGAAGACTGTAGATGCTCTTTTGAAGCACAATCTTAAATGGCATGAACATTTTATATATATATATATATCTGCACTACAGTTTTCAGATGTGCTTAAAAAACATAAGAAAAGCTATAAAAACTGTTTGCCTAAATCACTAGGTTTAAAGCATTCAGGCAATTAGTAAAATTTTCAAAAAGCATTTCAAAATTATGGTTCAAACTCATTCTGTTTTTTTGCTTCCCGCCCCCTTGGAGTAGCTATTTCAGATCCTTGCTACTGCAATGGATAGGAAACCTCTCACATTTCCAGCCTAGTTAATGGCTGCACTATAGTTTTTTATCTTGGGATGATGTATTGTTTAATTTTTCCTTGCCTGCCATTTTCCACTCCCTGACCTTTCCTGGCCTCCACGGGGCTCTGGAATTACTCTTCTGCTCTGCTGAGCTCCCATTCCCTGCAGTTGCCATGGCCCCATTCACACCAGGTCTGGCCAAATTCATTCTTCCTGCACACCAGAGGGAAATTCTAGAGCCCCAGACCAGTGCTTAACTGAAATCTGTTATAAATGAAGGAAATCCCCATGAAGCCCGGCCAGCCCCAGTCCCCGAGTGTCAAACCACCGCGAGCCAGCCGGGGTTACCTGAAGGGGTAGGCAAAGGCTATGTCAATGCTGAGGTCACTCTCTGACTTGTTTGCACAGTCCACACTGAGGCGCAGCTCTCCAGAGTACCCACCGCATGTTGCAAATGCAAAGATTGCAAAAAGCTGTCAAAAACAAACAACATTTTAATTTTATTTCATTTCAGCAACCATCACAAGCAGATCTATGCAGTAGCTCTTGCTGCAGCACCAGCCCCCTCAGGTCAGGTTATCTATCACTCCTTGCATTTAAAGCATTGCCATACGTTATTCCTGCACCCTTGCCAAAAGCAAATACAAAGAAACATGAAACATCAAGCTCTGTTGCCACACAGACAGACAAATCACCATTTGTCCATGCCAGGCATCTCAGCTCTTCCCTCCTGTCTTGAACCCAATTTGGGATTCTCAACCCAGGCAGTTATTTAAATCACCCCACTGACAGGTGAGATTGGACAAGAACAGAAGGATGAATATTGACTGAGCATAATGAGTCAGTCTTAACCCAAACAAAACACTGGCAGAAGTATTTAAAAGGTGCAACCAGAAGCAGCAGAAGCAGACCAAGACAGTTCACACAGCCGCCATCCCATTATGTGGCAAAACACAGAACTGAGCTGCCCCTCTCCCAGGTCATGTATGACTTAGAAAAAAAACCAGTATTTTTAAAATTACTTTTCCTAAATTACTATCATAATCCAAAGTGGACATAGAGGTGGAGGAAACTGACTGCAAAGCAGAAAGGAATTCCAGACTTAGGCTAAAATCAGGCAAACTAGAAAGGAACAAAGAGCTTGGGTGGTTCTGATGCAAACCCATATAATGTCTTAATCTTCCAGGAGAAAAATAATGAAGGAGGGAGTATGCAGGGCAGAGACACATCAGCTTTTATATCAAGGGTTCAAAGACAGGAATTGGAAGCAGGCATAGGTGTCCTAAAACATCATTGATTTAGGCTTCCTTGGAAGACCCAAAGCAAAAGTGCAACAATTTATTTATGCAGTTGTAATTTAAATTAAAGGACAGATTAGATTTTGTAGATTGCAGCACTATAGCTCTGAAATTCCATTAGCTTTAATAGAGTTACTGTGAGATCTACAGAGGGGCAGATATGGGAAATGGCAAGCAAATGCCCAATCCCAGCCACAATTAAATAAGCTAAAGTTAGCAACCCAGAGGAAACAGAGTGCACACATCTGGGAAAGAAACCATGTTTTTGGACACTGAAAAATTATTCAGCAAGCAGATATAATGGCAATATAATGGACTGAAAATACAATAAACAGAAAAACTAGATCTTCTCTTTCTGCACAAGGCTTCACAAAACATGCCATTAATCTGAGTTCTCCCAATTTGCAGCATAAGCAAAGCCCTGAGTTTCATTCAGCCTCCTTGGAGCTTTGCATGTGCACCTTTTCTCCAGAGAGTGACAGATTATAGAGGTGACACCTGAGCACCGGGGCAGGGAGACCCTCCCTAGCTGCAGAGTGATGTGCTGAGCATGATGGAGCACAGAGAATAACAGGAGAATTTCCACCCTGCAACTCACTTCCAATGTGATCAAGGCATATCATATATGGAGGATAGATTTGCAAAGGTATTTAGGTACCTAATGACAAGAAAAGTTAATAACAACTTTGATTGAATCAATTCTTCTTGCTGAGTTCACTGCAACAGAGGAAAGCTGAATTTCACGATGAATTGACTTGTTAAATATTTGCTACAAAATAAATGTTTTCACTACAACTTAAATAGTGTTCCTTCATCCTAAATGAGACACTTCCTCTGTACACACAAGAAGTTTCTGCCCTTACATGTAGCACAGCGCTGAAAATCAGCATTAATCACCTCAGGTTAATTTGTGAGGTGATGTCAGAAAACAATATATTAAGGAGAACAGGAGAGAAAGCTGACCTTCTTTCTGGCCTAATTAACAGAGTTGCAAATGCATATGTTTTGCAGGTACATAGAGAGGCACAAAGATTACAGTGATATAAAAAGAGCGAACTTGAAAGCCTGCGGTGTGAGACAGACTTGCCACAAAGGAAGAGCCATCACCTCTCAGCTACCACTCTCAGCAAGGGGACAAGCAGAGGAAAGAGGTGCAATTGAAATGCATCTCCTTTAATCATGCATTGGAAATCAGCATAATGGGTGTCATCACCCATTATGTTTTTTCATCATCATGTTTTTTCACCAAGGGCACAGAGCCATGCCCAAAAACACAGCTCAGGCTATTCCTTCCCAGGAAGTATTGCCTCCAGAATTCCCAGTTTTTCCTCTCCCTTTCTGAGAGCATCTCTGACAGCAGACTCAGGCACCTGGAGCCTTGGTCCTTCAGATAGTTCAGATCTAGCCTTTACTCAGCTGTTAGCCCCACAACTAGCTCTTAATCAGAAGCTTTTCAGCAAACCCTTCCAGTCACAACCACCAGCTCCCACCCTTACCCAGCATATGCTCTGTTCCAAGCACCAGGCAGCACCCACAAGGCAGGTGGGAAAAGGAAAAGGACCATGCTGGAGATTTTGCTATCAAACTTCAGCAATGCCTCAGCCAACCCAAGCTTGGCTCCCTGCTGATGGCTGGGATCATGCAGCTGCCAGTAATGCCCAGCCAGTCCCCACAGCTGCATGCTGAGGACATGAAGCACCTTTTGGAAGCATATTTACAGTTTCTATCAAGGGACCGCAAAGTGAGGGCTGTAAATCAATGGTATCTCCCTGACTGTCTTGGCCAAGCAGCAGCACAATTCTTCTCCTCCTACCTCTGCATTTCCCCTTCTCTCCCCCTTCCCGAGTTGTGCTGCTTTATGTTGTCAGAGGAGCACCTGGTGCGATAAGCCAAGAATTACTCGCTGTTTTTTTT
>VYZQ01066230.1:6342-17339 GCA_013400655.1 Mystacornis crossleyi
GGTAACCTGACTATTAGTTTCATTTGTAGGCATAATTTGAGAATTTTGTGGTGTCATCAAGAGCCAAAGACATATTGGCAAATAGAATCTACAGAGTGGGGAGATAATAATATTAAAAGACTACAAAGTGAAAATTTAGGGTTGTGTGGTTGACATTTCAGTGTAGATTTTACATCTGAAAACTTGGGCTGTTTCTTCTATTTTCTTGGCTTAATTACGTTTAGATTGATTTCTCTTTACTTTTTGACCTGAGTTAAAGTGTATAAATATATATAAACTAAATACTATTTATCTTGCATGTGACAAAAACTGGTGAAGCAAAGTTTTACGCTTCTCTCTGCAGTTTTGCTCTGGGGAAGGCAAGAAAAGATTTCTTAAATAATTCTTATGATGTGTTGTGATTTCTGGTATCACAGTAACAAAGCAGAACATGTTTTCATTTCAGACTATGTAATAATTTAAGCGATTACACTTGGCAGTGTTGCTGTTTATTAATAAGATCCTGTGCCTCTTGTTAAGACAAGCATAAATAAAATTGAAACATTGAATAATAATAATAATAGCTATGCAAACACGGGAAATCATGGCAAATAGGCAGTATGTAAAAAAACTATGTTTCCTGGGGAAATTGAAAAGTCATTAAAAGTAGTGTAGAAATAGAAGTAGTAAGATACTAGTAATCATATACCATAAGTAGTGATTTTGTATCATGATTTCATGGGGTTTGGATGTTTAATTAAGAGATTTAAATAAAAGAAGAGACTATGGGAAGGCCATGGAGGAGAGCAGAATACAGGTGTTAAAGAAAGGCAAGGGAAGGCTGAAACATGAAGCATTTTATGCAAGGCTGGTAAAAATTAATCAGAACTGAATCTAGTCTTACAAACTTCCAGCTGTTGTTACCCTTAAACTGTTAGATTTAAATTTAAAGGAGAAAAGGAGGGGAAACAGTTGCCTTTGTTCAGATAGGATTCTGAAATGCTTCTTTCTAAAGGAAAAACCAAAGTTCTTTTGAGGTGTGAAAACTGACATGGCTGCAGTTAGCTGTTTAAATAGAGCTTTTTAAATATAGTTCCTTTTTTTTTTTTTTNTTTTTTTTTTTTTTTTTTTTGGTGCTCCTCTCTCTGACAGGGTCAGCAGTTCCCTGCTATACTCACAGATTCCAGTCTTGCTAGCCAAAGTGGATCAGGATCACAGCAAGTCATACTGGTGAGCCATGCACCCCATGCAGCACCTGCAAACTCTGACGAAATAACGTATCAGGTAGATACCATACCTTTCTGTATCTTTTGTGGTAAAGGACTTTTATTTAATCGAAACACTGGAATAATTCCTTTTTGTCCTGAATCATGAGGGATGATGTAATTCCCAAACATGAGTATTGGGAAGAGGTTCTCTGTGACTTCCTGGTCACCCAGATTCTGTTTTGAGTTACAAACCACTTTCATAAATATGTGTGTGTGTGTGTGTGTATATATATATATATATACACACACAATAAAGGAATGTATTTAAGATGATGTTTCCTTCTACAAATCCCATAATCATGCACTCAACACAGACTGCTCCAAAAATTTCCAAGTAAGTTGGTATTTAGATAATAAAAATAGATAAATTTTGGAGCTGTGGGAAAAAAATAGCACCTATTGGTACACTTTCCCCATTCTTTCTGTATCCAGGTTGTTTCAGTGATGGTGCAACATAGTCTTTTCAACCTCTTATGCCTTTGAATCACAGTAAAAACTTCTACATACATAATACAGCTTTGGTATTAGAAAAAGTGGTTCAGACTTGTTTTCCTGAAGGCAGAATGTTTTCAACCAGCCTGATAAGGCAAGTTCTAAAATTGGAGAAATGGGAGAAGGCAGATGGTGACTTCGTTTGTTACTTTCTATGTTACTGTACTTAGGACTCTTCTGTATGTATAAAGTTGAGGGAATTTGGTGTTAAATCACCTGAAGAAAGTAGTTTTTCCAGGCAGTTTTCACTAACGAAACAATAATGCAGCACACAACCATCCAATTCTATCAATTTTTCATTGTGTTTCAGTACTTCTGGAGGGAGAGATTTACTTCCTTATGAAAATAGAATCCCCAGTAAAGAAGTTAAACAAATAGAAAATACTCTCCTCCTCTACAAAATCAGAGATAATTTTTTTTTCTGTTCGAAATGCTTTTGACTTTGAATTATGTTTGGTGGGAAATTGAGGATCATTTGAGATGTTCAGGAGCATAAAACTGAGTGTAGAAAAATACGGATACACACACATTCTATTTATGATATTTAAAGTCGATTTGACCATAGTTATTAATGTTGTTTTCTTAAAATACATATGTGTCATTCTTTAGAGCAGTGAAGTAGAAGTTCATATTTACATATAACTGACTTCTTTTGTGGCTGTAAGTTGCTTGCAGATGCTCTCCAAAAATTTGTCATGTTGAGGTAGATTTTGAAAAATAAACTAATGTGGACGTCCTTATGAAATTATCTGATAGTGTATTTGTAAATTGTGATAGGTGACAGAGGTTTCCCCTAATGTGACTAAAAGCAGCCAAGCAGAAAAGGAAACTCGTGGGCACCAGTGTTTTGAGTGTAGCCAAACCTTTTATTCCATCACCATGCTGACACACCACTGCAAAGAGGTTCATGGCAAGGAGCGCATACACGTTTGCCACATCTGCAATAAGGCCTTTAAGCGGGCAACACATCTCAAGGTATTTGGTGATAACAGTTGATTGTTCTCTTAACTCCTGTTGTTTTGGACTTTCTGTGATATTAACAAAAGGTACCTATTAGCTCTTTGTCTTTGCTTTCCCTTTACAGTGTGAGAGGTGTGCATCTGAGAAAGGGAGTCTAAGGAATAATGTATGCACAGATAGAAAACTCTCTTCTGGAGCATGGAGAGGATATTAATGCATATACTGACTACAGAATGAACAATGTTAATGCCTGTCATGCAAGTACTAGTGTCAGGAAAAGATTTCACTTACTTTATTTGCATATGAATGTCATCAATACTAATCCTGATTTCCAGATAATCTTTCGGTATCTCAGGAAGTTTACCTGCTTTACCGTCTTACCATTTCATTTGTAGATGCTCTGTTAAAGTGATGTGTGAGTACAAGTGACAGAGGAAGCGTTTGGTTTAAAATGTCCTTATATTAGTGCTGTTGTCTAGTGATATTTTCTCTGTTTTCTCTAGATTATGAGCAGCCTAATACTTCCAAGTCTTTTAAAAAAAATAGTGGTGTACCTAAGTTCTTAACTGGATTAGAGAATGTTCCTGTTAGGAATATTGGGCTGTACTACACAAGTGCTTTGTTCAGGCCAGTATCTTACCTCTGAGAGATACTTAAAGGAAGTAATTTGAAGAAGAGCTTTAAGAAAAGAGGAAACATATAAGTTGCCCAGAATTTTGCCAGCTTCCCAGAATTTATAGCAAGAAATTTTTGGATCCAAAGGCAATGTATTTATAGTCATTTAAATTATCTTTATATTAGCTTTTAGGAGAGCTCTTCAATAGATTTTCTTTCACTTTGATATAATAATTTAAGGAAATACACTCTCTTAGTGAAGTTCACCCCCTTGGAGTGATCATGTCTGTCAGCTAGACTATTGGAAACTATCAAAAACGTGTTGTTGTGAAACTCTTAACCTCTGACTTAGAAGAAATTTTTCAGGAAAAAAACAAAAAGAGTCTCGATACTTGTTTTCCTTAAATATTGATAACAAACTCCAAATATCAGTCTCTCTTCGAATTTTTTTCTTAAAACTGGCTGGTGTTACTTTTTTTTCCCATAATTAAATCTTGATTTCTATAATGTGCTGGGCCCAGGTTAAATATATGACAAGACAACTTCTTACCTTCGTATGTCCCTCGGATTGTTATCCATAACTGATTTTTCAGGAAGGCAGAGATTGACGTTGCAATAAGAAGTTCAAGGGTAGGCACAAGAGACTTCAGGGCCTTGGGACAACTTGTTAAGGGATCAGAAGCACAAGTAATCGTCTCCTCTATCCTTGCAGTAGCAGGGAATGATGTAGGAGGAGCCAGGAAGAGCCAGCAGATCAATAACTGTCTTGAGACCGGCATCACCAGCAGAATTTTGGGGTTTTTGATCATGGATTGGTCTACACAACAGCAGGCCTGCTGCAGATGGGCTACACTTGTCTCAAAGGGGCAAAAAGATCTTTGCTGAGGATCTAGCAGGGCTCGTTGAAAGAGATCATCTAAACTAGATTTGTAGGGAGAAAGGGATAAAACCAGACTTGCTGGAGATAAGCGTGAGGGCAGCACGCCAGTGTTTAAGGGTTCTTGTGCTAGCGATGTCCTTCAGGCTCCACCGCAATGTGCTGAGTACACTGGAGCACGTTTGAAATGTCCCTGTACTGGTGTGTGCAGCACTGTAGCCATCTCAGTGGAGGTGGGGGAAATGGTCAGTGAGCTGCTACACCACTTAGACATGCACAAGTCTCTGTAGGACTGGATGGAACTCCCCCAGGGGTACCAAGGGATCTGTCAGAAGAGCTTGCCAAGCCACTTTCAGTCATTTAGGATGAGCAGTGCTGGCTAACCAGGGAGGTCCCAGTTGACTGGATCTTAGTACCTGTGATGCCCATCTACAAGGGCTGGAGGAAGGATCTGGGAACCTACAGGCCTTTCAGCCTGATCTCAATGCCAGGAAAGGTTATGGAGCAGCTCATCTTGAGTGCCATCATGTGGCACATGCAGGACAGCCAGGAGATCAGGCACAACCAGTATGGGTTTATGAAAAGCAGGTCCTGCTTGAGTAATGTGATTTCCTATGACAAAGTGACTTGCTCAGTGGAGGAGGGAAAGGCTGTGGATGTTGTCTACCTGGACTTCAGCAAAGCCTTTGACACTGTTACCCACAGCATACTCTTGGAGAAACTGACTTCCTCTGGCTTGGACAAGTTCACTGTTTGCTGGGAAAAAATTGGCTGTATGTCCAGGCTGAGGGAGTGGTGGTGAAAGGAATTACATCCAGCTGCTGTGGCCAGTCACAACTGGTGTTGTGATTGGTGTTCCTCAGTACTGGAGCCAGTTCTATTTAATATCATTATCAATGATCTGGACAAGAGGATCAAGCACACCCTCTGTCATTTTGCAGACAGCATCAAGTTGGGCGGGAGTGTTGATCTGCTGGGCGGGAAGGCTCTGCAGAGGGGTCTGGACAGGCTGGGTCCATGGGCTGAGACCAACTGTGTGAGGTTCAACAAGGCCGAGTGCCGGGTCCTGCCCCTGGGTCACAGCAACCCCAGGCAGCGCCACAGGCTGGGGGCAGAGTGGCTGGAAAGCTGCCGGTGGGAAAGGACCTGGGGGTGCTGATTGACAGTGGCTGAACAGGAGCCAGGGTGGGCCCAGGAGGCCAAGGAGGCCAATGGCCTCCTGGCCTGTAGCAGCAGTAGTGTGGCCAGCAGGAGCAGAACAGTGACTGTCCCCTCTGTACTTCATGCTGGCAAGGTTGCAGCTCAAATCCTGTGTTCAGTTTTGGGCCCTCACTTCCAAGAAGGACATTGAGGTCCTGGAGCATGTCCAGAGAAGGGCAACGGAGCTGGTGAAAGGTGTGGAGCACAAGTCTTAGGAGGAGCAGCTGAGTGAAGTTGGGGTTGTTTAGACTGGAGAAAAGGAGGCTGGGGGAGTCACTTTTTACTCTCTAGAGTTCTGTGAAAGGAGGTTGTGGCCAGGTGAGGGTTGGCTTCTTCTACTGGGTAATGAGCAATAGGACAAGAGGAAATTACCTCAATTGTGTTAGGGAAGGTTTAGATTGGGTATTAGGGAAAATTTCTTCACTGAAAGGCTTGTCAAGCACTGGCACAGGCTGTACAAGGAAGTTGTCAGTCGAGTCACCAACTCTGAGGGTACTTAGAAGATGTGGAGATGTGGCACTAAGGATAGTGTCTTAGCCGACATAGTTCAGTGGTAGACTTGTCAGTGCTGGTTAATGGTTGGCTGTGATCTTAAAGGTCTTAAAGGACAGTTTCATTTACCACTGGGCCATCATGTGCTAAAACAAATTCCACCCCTTATCAGACTCTTCTATCAAGGTGTTAATAGCAGCATCAGCTGTGAGCAGCCTTTAACAGCAAATTCAACAAAGATAAATGAAACCATGGGGTTTGGCTTAGGATTTTGGGAAGTGTTTAGTGATCTGTTGCTCATGGTCTTCATGTTATACTGGTGGAATTCTGGAGACCACAAAAAACATTAAGGGCACTGCCAAACTTCAGGCTTTTCAGAAAAACCTACTAAGAGATAAGGGTATCAAGGGTATCAGTACTTAACTATGTATGTATTTTTTCTAAAGGTATCAGTGCCAGCAGATTCACAATTATCCACATGAAAATCCTCTTTAGAGATCATGTACGAACACCTCCACCACCCACCTTACCCCCAGTGTCAATACTTTTCAGTCCAGTGACTTCAGTTCCCCTTCTTTTGGGTTACTGTCCTATTTTACAGCTTCAGAGATGAGAAAAGACATGCACAGTGACTAAACTGTCCAATTTCATATCAATATGTAGTGGAACTATCTGCAGGTTTCCTGTTGATAGTAAATAAGGCACAGCCATGATTCCAGGATGAAAGGAAAAAAGGCCTTATCATCTTATTAAAACAATGAAATGAAACAAACTTTTTATTGCCATACTTTCAGAGGTGGTTACAATTAATGTTTCAGGAGAGATGGCCTGTAAGAGTGACATACCAATGCATGAGCCATTTTAAAGAAGGTTTCCTGGTCTTATTTTCTAATTAGATAATTACTCTCTGAAAAATTAAAGAATTACACAAATGAAGTTGTGAAACATCACATCAGTAAAATACTAAATATGTCTATAAAGAGAGATGATTGCACTTCAGAATGTTGCATTTCCATGAACTATTTTCAAAAGTGTATTTATTTTACAGGAAAGTATAAGAGATGCACAAATCAGTGGAACAGAATTGCATCACAAACTGTTTTTTCAGAGAAAGTTGACAGGAAGTTTTACAGGGCTATCTGGATGATATGTTTACTTTCAAGTAGAAAATGGGGTGGTGGGTTGTTGGGATTTGGAGGTTTCCTTTTATTTGTTTTTTTGTTTGGGTTTTGTGGTGGAAGAAAGAAGCAACCGGTTTCAGATAATTTTTCTGAAGTAGGTCATAGTGTGCTTCCACCCTTTCAATGCTTGAGGGGGTAATGAACAAGATAAAACCAAAAGATTTTGTTTATTTCCACCTAAGATGGGGTCTATAGATACCTGATTTTTCTAAGAAGACCTTATATTATTTCCCTATAATACTATATTATTATAATTACTGTAATAATAATATTCTTCCGTGTAACTGTCTCGCTGATTTTCCAGTGTAAACAAACTCTGCAGACACAGTTTGCTTCAGTTCGTGGAGTGAGGAATAGGACTTCATAGACATCAAGAAGGCTTATTGTTTAGGTATAGTAAAGATTAATTAATAGTTTAGTCTGTAATGAAATAGACTAGAAAAGAATACCCACACACATTTTAGAAAGTGGACAAGTATTTGCAGTAGTTTCACGGACAGTTCTTGATTAGATTTTTGTAGTTATATATATTTTTTTTCTTTTGTAATTTGAATTTTAGCTTGGCATTAATAAATAAAATAAAAAAAAAATAGTAGATAGCATAAGATACTTTTCTAAGTTTGCACAACTTCTGGGCCCAGCATCAGTGTACTAAAAACACTGAAGTTAGAACTGTTACTGATGCTTCTTCACGGAGATAAAATATCCTGCTATCTTACCTGTAAGAACCTTAGTGATTTTATTTTCTGGTGGTTTTTTTCAATTAAGAGTCCATTGTGAAGTGGTTCTGTTTGCGTCTTGACATCGTGCAGTTGTGTGTGTGTATGTTGTGATAGTCACTCTTTGAGGCCCACACAGTTTTCCAGTGTTACCAGTTCAGGTGCTGAGGAATACCTACATATCAGACAAGGAGGGAGACTGGATACTGTAGAGGAGAGGGGGGAAAATCCTACATTAGCTTACAGTTTTCAAAATACCTCTTCGTAGATGAACAAAGCATTTAAAGAACTCGGGTTTGGTTTTTTGTGTTTTATTTTGCTTCTGATAATTAGTGAAGGGACTAACTTATGCCAGAAAAGAAAGACATACAGTTATTGATGGAATTTTTCAGAAGCATAAAGATATCAGTGCTTCAGCCTTAGAGAGAATTGATACACAAAAATAATCTCTCATTTAAAAGGAAAAAACAAATGCAGGCTTCCATTTTCTTCCAGCTTGTCTGCTGATGACTAAAATCCTCTGCTTTTGTCTTCTAGGTGTGAATATATTTTTATGTTAAGTACTGAAGTCTTTTTAAATGGTCTGAAATTTTTTTTTTTCCTACTGGCTTAGGAACACATGCAAACCCATCAGGGTGGACCGTCACTGAGTTCCCAGAAGCCTAGAGTGTTTAAGTGTGATACTTGTGAAAAAGCTTTCGCTAAGCCAAGTCAGCTGGAGAGACACAGTCGCATCCACACAGGTGACACCAGAAATTATTTTTATCGTACGAGGTTTTCTTGTGATTATCTGGGTGTTGTGTTTGGAGTCCTTGCTTATGCTCTCAGCTAATTGCATTTAAATATCAACTTAAGCTTAAAAAACCAAGTAAATTTTTACCTCATGTGTTTGTAAATTTAAAGGAGGAACAGCAAACCTGAAGACTTGTGCTTCACTGCGCTGATCTGTATTTTGGGACTGGCAGCGATAATGTGAATGCATGAGCTTTTATCTAAAAGTTCGTCAGGCTTTGAAACAGATTAATAAAAGCATTGTTTCAAGTGATGTAAAGACACTGGATGTGATCATCCTCAAGCATATAGAAGAATGTGCAAATGAGTGAGTGTGCTCAGTGATGTTAAACACGGGACAGGCTTGACTGCTGGTATTGACTGCTGTATGCAGAGCTTCAGTGTCACTGAGCTACTTGCACAGGTCATCTGTTTCTAATGCCAACGCTTCTAATTTGTTGTGTTCTTTTCCACTTAATTATTTTCTTCCACAGTTAATCTGTAATAAGTCTATCTGAGCTTCTCCTAGGGAACGCTTATTTTCTGTGATGTAAGTGGTTTTCAGGTTGCAGGTTCTGCCCTGCTGTGAGTTGAAAGCTGCACATAGGATGATAGCCCAGCTGCCCTCGTTGTCACCTTCTGTGTCTGACGAACAGTCTTCTAAAGAGCATGAGTTCTAAATACAGGAGTCAGTTCTCTGAAACAAGTTCTTTCTTTTCCCTACCACTGCTACCAATAAAGAGCTGTCACGGCTGCAAAACTTAGAGAGAACAGGGGAAAGTTATCTGTGTTGCTACTAAGCTGGAGGGGACCAATGAATTTGACTGGATGTGCTGTAGAATAAGAAGACTCCCACAAAATGATAACTCTCTCTTTCAGTGAGTCAGCAGAAGTGTTCTCTTTCCCCAGCATCAAGCTGTTTTGTGTTTACTGTATTAGAAAGGAACATTCTGGTTCTGCCATGGGTAGGAAAAGAGAAGCAGGAGTTAAAATCCAAGGAGATGAAAATTCTTCAGAATCCCTCAATAATTTGCTTTTTGCAAAACTGACTTAAATAACACAGACTCTTAAAAAAGTTATTGTCTCCTAGTTTAAGTGTTCCACAAAATATGTAGAAAGCAGGAAAGACGACCGGTTGCCATTTTCCGTGCTTAGTTTCATGCTGCTGCCCCACTGTAATAGGCACAGAGCAGTTCAGGAAGGCTGAGAACAGAGCTGAGTCCTTTTATTAATCTTCCTTTTATTAATCTGTTTCTCATAAATCTTCACCATCATAGGGGAAGTTCTTTTCTGTTTTGGAATGACTTGTCATTCACTCAGTAAATCCTTAAATCTTCAGGTATTTTTGGATTTCTCTTTACTAGGGTGCTCATGTGCTAGGCTGTAACAGACCTTGCTAAATTCGTATTTATTTTTGTGTTTCAACAATGTCGGACAACAGTAGGTCAATCCATATGATAATAATACTTTTAGAACAGAATGTTCTTTTAGAAATGGCTTAAAACCAAGAGAGTGAAACTGTGCTGCACAGACGTGTTTAGATGGATGCACTTACATAAACTGTGATAGAAAAGGTTAATCTAAATCTAAACTGGCTAGTTTTTGTAGAGGTACCATCCTTGTCTATGAGAAAGTGTTTGTGATTTCTATCTCGATCAAACATTTTTAACCATTTCTAATGGGTAATATCTACTGAATGAGTGGCCAGAAGGAAAACACATTATTGCTCTGAATAGCTTGAAATATCTTGGTATTTATCAGTGAAGAGTGGTTTGCTGAAATGTTGAAATTAGAGGGAAGCAGTTGCTTCCAGTTCTACCAAAAACCAAGTGGTAATCCATTACACCAAAAAGGCTGCTCACCTTCACTGAATTAATAAAAATGGAATCAAAAGTATTTGAGGAAACCTAGATTTCTCTTCAAACTAGTGAAAAAGTTGTTAACAAAAATAAAAAGAAAATTTCTGTCCTTTAAAGGACTTTCTGTTGATTGTCTGAGAAGTTGGATTTGGCATGCATGTGGGAGCACTAACATACAGGTGATGACGGGAGAGAGATATTGGTCCTTCAAGGAAGAACTTGGAAAAGTATTTTTAATCCTGCTTGGGCTTTATTGTGCTTACTAATAACAAGGTGTATCTTAGAAAGTGCTTTTAGAAGTCCCTAATGACATACAACATGTCTGGTGTTCCGTGTCAGAGGTTGTGGTGTTGAGTGTTGAAGCAAAAGTCTGATTTTGCAAAGTAGGTATTTTTAAATTTTAAAATATTTTTAAAGTTAATATGTTCTTGTGTTTATGGTTAGAAATTAGTAGTATTCTTGCAGAATTGGAACAGTAAGAAAGACATGGGAATCACTAGTTGCTGTTGCATCGGAGGCCACAAGTCCAATGTAAAATTACCAGGACGCCTTTTTTTTTCAACGTATTTGACTTTTTAGTTTCT
>VYZQ01066253.1:6016-17999 GCA_013400655.1 Mystacornis crossleyi
AATTTTTAACTAAAAATACACCATCTGCCAGTGAAAACCTAGCTTGATTCTGTCACATCTACAAACCAGGTTAATAACCATCATCACAGATGGTTTCTTTATATAAATATGTACATCTCCCCACAGTGACTCTTTCAGCTGCTTCCCACAACTGCTGGCACTGCCTTACCTTGTTTCCTGGGCAATGGCTGTGCCTCACGCTCAGCCTGGACATTATGCAGCTGGAATGGATTTCAGAAGATGCCACCCCCGCCTGTGGCTGTTTCCAACACCAGCAAGGGATGCAGTGGTGGACAGCCGTGTCTCTACCAAAGAACAACAACAGAAGGATATTAAACATTCTCGTGCAGCTGCTCTTTTCCCTCAGATGATCAAATCTGCTGAAGGGTGCTACTAACTCACCCAAATCCCCACATAAGGCTACACACCAAATATCATGGTGACCTCGATGTGACAGCATAGGGCTGCAGTCAGAGCACTAAAGGTACAATTTGCTCTTTCTGCAGCATTCAGCAGTATAAACTGTTATAAACCACTGAAACACAAACAACAAAATCTTTGTGGGTGCTATGCTCAGTCTCCCTCAGCAGTTAAGTATCAGGGTGTCCACCATGGGAGTGGTCATTTCCTAATTCTCTTATGTCCAAACTCACAAGAGATGAGCACTTCAGCTCATTTCTGTTCTTCCATTGCCAGCAGTGAAATGTGTCCCAGACCAGTCTGCAAACCTACTGCTACCACTTTGAAAAGTGGTACCTGCCACCTTCCAAGGAGCTCCAGTAGCATCAAATCTGTTAAATAAAGATACAAACAGAATTCAATTCATTTCTACTGGTTCTACTTCAGTCATCTGAAAACCACTAGAAGTTAAATTCATTGTAATGACTAACAGCATGCTCCTGTGTGGCATACAGCTTCTCAGGAGCTCAGCAGCAGTGGGGTTTGACATAAGCTAGGACTGGTCTGTACAGAACTCTGAACTACTTGGACTCGAGTTCTGTTGGCATCCGTATGACAGATGCCCCTTTCATACCACAGTGAAGGCTAAAAGAGTGTAGTTCTAATTGGTTTATCATTTCTATGGGTATAATAAAATGCATTTCAAAGATTATCACAGGAGAGCAGACGATGAGAATAATGTGATCTAAATCCCATCCACATCTATTACACTGATACAAGTGATAAAAATCAATTCACTACATACGTTTGGGCCCAAATTTATGAATATCTGTAAAATGGGGGTCATGATATTGATGTCTGAAACCACTGAAACTTGTAATGGTCTGTTTAAATACTAAATACTATTGGAGATGAACTGGAACCCCCATTTTTCCTATGGCCTGCTTTACAATGAATTGTCAGCTCTGTTCATTCTGGGTTTGAACAGCTGAGCACAGGATGCCAATTCCATCCCATCCCACTGGATCATTCAATCATCTGCCACTGCTAGCAGTGTGTTAGTTTGGAAAGACTGAATATAATTTGTGAAATAACCAGAAAATTGCAAATAAAAGTAACTGGATTCATAAAAATAGTATTTTAAAATGGATATTGTTTTTAAAATCTTTTAGAAGTTGCAGTGTATGTAATCTGCTAGTAAAATTGAAACCCCACTGATTTCAGGCTTGGCATTATGAAATTCTGACAAGGTTAGGAGTACCCACTTACCATTCATTTCCACCTCCTTTTCACATCACTGAAAAACTTACCAAATGCTGAGAACAATCACTGCCCTGCACTCCACTGAATTTATCAAAGGCAAATGGTACCTGCAGAAGTAAATTGAATCATACAACAGCAACTTCTGAGTTTAAAGCTTTACCATTTAAACCCTAACTTCTAGAAAACTCATCACACACAGATAGATCTTTATTTTAGGCAAAAAAATGAACTTGTGACAGCAGTTTCACTTGTCTTTACATAAAAAGAAGGCACACCTGCACATTTTTCTACCTACAGACTTGTCGTAAAAGTGCCTTGAAACCAAGTGTGAACAACTGGCTGGGACACTCAGCACCATGGCATTTGGTGCTGACAGTAATAATGCAGCTGGCACATCACCCCACCCACCAGGGCTTCTGCTGCCAACTGCTGGGTGCCCAGTACAGGCCTGGCTGAGCTCTTAAGAGAGTTCACTGAATTTAAAGCAACACACAGATCACTATGATGTTTCTTAGGAATATTTTAATGAAAACAGAGGACCAGCTGTTCAGTCTCAGTCAAGAAACCAATGCTGAAATGACAACCCTAATCCTGGGGCTAATATAAAACTGGCAGATTCAGTTCCCCATTTTTAAAGAGTATTCTTGCCACACCTTCCCATTCTAGGGCACAGGAACTCGGTGAAAATTGAATTGAAATTGTTCACAGTTTGTTTTCCTGTTACTTGAAATCTTGTTTAGGTATTTCCTTCATTTCTTACATAAAAAGATAACTCAAGAATTACAATAAACATGTGACAAACAATAAAGTAAGGACTGAGTCCTCTGAGTTCACAGTAGCGTAATGTACTTTCTTATAAAACTTTCCTTTGCAGGGCTGAAACTTTAAATAGGTAAAATTCTTCAAAGTGCCCCAGGTACTTTGGCACCTTACATGTCATTCACACGGAAAAAAAATTAAAGCACTTAAACAAACAGAATTAAGTCTCCTACATAAAACAAAATAACTTTGAAAATATTCACAAGTGACACATTAGCATAAAGGTAGCATAATTCCCTTCAGCGATCTGAATTAGTGCTAGTGCAGAGCAATCCAAAATTCCATAGCAAGTCAGCGTCAGGATAATGCAGCAAACTAATACTATCCTTACAAACCCACACAAATCAAAAATCATAATAAAATTTAAAAAAACACCAAAATCCAAAATATATTTAGATTGGCCTATATTTATGACTAGTAATTGTTGTGTTGAAGATTCACAACTATCGGAGTGAAATTCGTTCCAGCGTAAAGAGCCTCTCTGTAGAGGATTATTCTCGATACTTTATTTGTGCTTTTAGCTCCCTGGAAATGTAACTGGTCAGCACTCCCAGCACCTTCTCCTTGACACCAGGATTTGCCATTACAAGAGCAATCAGCTGAGCAGCATCAGTCCAGTCTAAGTTCTTGATAACAGCCATGGCTTCAGCACAGAGTTTCCGCTGCTCAGAAGGAGGCAATTCCATTAAAATCTGAGGGACTGGCTTGAAGTCTCCAGACGTTATCCATCCAAGCAATCCACCCACTGCTCCTCCTAGGAAACACAGTGGGTCATTAGTCTTTACCAGTTAATGTTAAAGCCTGAAATTCTATCCACAGCCTTCATCACAATGTTCCCACCTTGATTAGAAATCAACATAGAGTTGTATATGTGTCTACTTTAACTAGATTTATAGACAGCATTCAAAGCACCAAAAAGGATTTTAAAAGCTCTTTACATCCACAGCAATCATAAAGAAACCCTTTACCCTTTATACAATCAACACTAATACCTTCAAGCTAGAAACCAGAAACAAAACACTCCCTGGGACACTCTCTTAGGATTACTAAATAAAACCTTGCCCAAGGAAAACACCAGACCAACAACTGCCTTATCAGTGTCATAAACACATAATCTCTTACTAGATACTCCCAGACTGATCAAAGCTTTCTGCTTCTTTAAGGGTCACACATTGCAGCCTCCTACACACATGAAGCCCATCCCTGCAGGTGCTCAGAGACCAAACCCATTAGACACACTCAGGCTTTCATCCACCAACTCCACCCCTCACCCACCCCAGGTGGACAAGACATGCTTGGGTAAGTAGAAGGTCCCAGGTTATCACGGTAATAGCAGAGGGATGGATCATCTACAGCCGATGTGACTGTGGCTGCTGAGGAACAAGCCCGGCAGCCCTCCAGGGCTCTTCTCCAGCAGCAGTCTGACTGCACCACAGCAGTTCACAGGACTGACAGCACTGCCCGGAGCACACACATCCTGCTGCAGGGAAGGAAGGAGAACCCTCACAATGGAGAGGTGGCAGAACCGACCCTGACACCAAAACTGCCACCCCCTGCGACTGTTCCTAAAAAGTCATTTATGCACTCACTGGGATGCAGTTTTTCAGTAGACAAAAATCCTCAATTTGCAGCTTTTACTCAGTTAGCAATTTTTCCTATGATACCACAGAAATACTTGAAAGCCTACGATGGGTGAATTCATCTTCAAGGGACTTTTATGAGAACATCAATAACTGATTTAGGGGCACTTAATGCAAAAGCCACTAGAAATATTGATGTCTAAGCTCCTCGTCCATTGAGACAAAATTTGTTATATGATCACGCTTTTTCCCCCAAGCAACAAACCCACAGTCCACTCTTCTCCCAAGGCAGTCCTTGGGAAGCATGATGACTGCAAGCTTCTCCAGCAATGCTGCACATGGCAGGTAACTCATCCTCATTCCTGGTGCAAAGCAGCAAGAGGGGCAATCCCTGCCACCCAGTCCCACACCTATCCAGGCTGTGTGTGCAAGTGAAAGTGCACTTGATTGTAAATGTCTCTCTAACTGTCCTAAACTTATTTGGCTTATTTACCTTTTCAATTTTAAAAGTTAAATGAGGGGGTTATGATTTAGTTGCACTGTAATTGAGTCATGGCTTTTAGTTTAGTTAGTACTTGTTACTCTTATTAAATATGCTTATTATTGTATACTTTCAGTATAAAGTAATAGGTATACTTGTTCCAGTGCCTTCCTCAGTGGCTGAAGAACATCAAGCTTGACTGGGAGACACTATGAAATCTTAAACAAACACTTAAATGTGAAAATACATCCAAGAATAACTTCAGTATTTCTCATCATCTTACTCAAGAATGAGGCCACTTACATTATTACCTTTACTTCAGATTTTAAGCTTACAAATTTCTCACAAAAGCTTAATTTCCTTTCTTTGTTCCGGATAGCTTCAGTCATATATTTGTCAAAATAGTATTCTGGCTATTAATTAGGCTTTGTACCTCTAATAGGAGTAAATACACAGCTTCACTTTGCATTTTCTGTTATCACTCCTCACAAATTATTTGCTTGTTTTTGTACCTTGATCTGCTGGAGGCGCACTGCAATTCACTCCAGAATCAGTAAGCCTGTGAAATTCCTGCAGCTGCTCACAGGACATTCAACTGCTCCACATTCAAGGGCCAGGGCCCACATGACTTCAGTGACAAGGCAGCGTTCAAACTAGACAACTCTTAATTCCAGAGTTACAGAGCAGAGACAATTCTTTACTATTAGACTTTGGCTGTCCTGTAACTTTCCATAACAAGAAGAAAAGCAAAGTGACAAGGAATAATGAATCCCAGAGGAAAAAAAACAACTTCATCAAGACGTGGATATCAGGAACTTTTAAAATACAGAAATAAGCATCATTTTTAGTAAGACTGCTTGGAAAATGATCCTGCCCCATGCTAAGGCTGACTAAGAATACTTAATTCACCCTCACCCCCCCACTGCAGCGGGCAATCTCAACACTAACGCCCCTTTCCTTCGACTCACACCTCCTACACACACTTCCTCATTTTTTCACTCGGGGATTTAACCCCCCTCCTGTTCCTAGAGCAAAGCACGCTTACCTGCAGCGATTCCAACGGGGCCTGCCACGAGCCCCCCCAGGAAGGCTGACGCGCCCGTCAGCAGCGCTCCCCGGCCAGAGTGTGTGACAGCAGCCGTCATGCCCTTCATATGGGCGATGCTCTTGAGCAGCTTCATCACATCATCAACACGGACGGGCATCTCGGCGAGTCCGAGTCCTGGAAAAGATGTTTAGGTTATCTTCTGATCACTGCAGCAGAGGCTAAACCTAGCTGCTAAATGAATTTTAGGGGAAAGAAATGCCTGTTGTTCAAGGACAGACAGAGGAAACAGCACTTACTTTCTCTTTCAGTTCTCAGAAAACCACCCCTACTAGCCAGTTGCCAAAGATTACTGAATCTGCCAATGAGATCTCACAATAGACCAGAAAAAAAATGTGTTACAACAAATTCAGAGATTCTACAGTATCTAGTTCTTCAGTACATTGTGCTTTTGGCCTGAGCAATTCCCATGTGTGTTCAGCACCACACATAGCTCTGGGAAAAAGGCAGAGCTTCACACTACCACAACTAGCAGATTATAATTGACAAATCTGTCAGATATCTTCTCACTGTCCTAATTTTTAACGCAAATCAGTCAATTATTTTCATATATTGGTTCTTCTCCCTGTTTTGTTACATGTTTAAACACTTCCATGCTGATTTCTGAAGGCAGGAGGCTGTCTGTAGCAACCAAGAAGTGCCTGAGGAAGTGTTAAAGGAGAGACCTGGTACTGGGACTAAATGGGATGCTCTGGAGTCAGGCCATCAGAAATGTAGAGGTGAATGCATAAGGCAGCCGGGACTCAGAGCAGAGATGAGTCTCATGTAGGAGGACGCAGAGACACAGGACCTCAGCTTGTAAAATGCTATCACATGTCCTCAGCAAGGGACAGAGACCTGTCCCTGAGAACAATCCCTCTGAGACCAAAACTTCTCCATCTCATTCATTTGCTGCTGCTGCTCCTTAAGTAAATACTTCCCACTATGCACATCAACTGAGGAAAGGGCTTCCTAAGATAATTAAACAAAAAAAAAGTATTCAATAGGATTAAAAATAAAATCACATATACACAAGTTGCAGATTTCTCATTCTACATATAATATCAGCACTATAAAACAGATGAGCATTTGGTTTTCAGCCCTAGAAAACCTCTTATTCCAGTGTGTCTGCAACACTTTCTCAGCCCAAGCCAACCTGTCTTCAAGTCTTTCCTGAATAGATCTCCTCAGTGCAAAGTGAAAGTGAAGTGGTATCCCACCATTTTTCATATTAAAAATTAACTACTGCAACAGGGAAAGCTTTTTTTTGCACTAAAATGGCTGACTGCAAATCATTCCATGTCACTGCAGGATCCAAGCACTGCTGACACTGAACAAAAGTCTGGGTTTTGGGAAGGGACCACATATGCTCCATCGCTGCAAAGAGGCACAGTAGGAAACTCATCAAATAGTTGATTTGTCTCACTACTTCATTCATCTTTGTGCCAGTCTAAAGAAAACATCCAAGTTCATCATTTTACCACCGTTGCTTTTGGGTTTTTGGCAGGCTGATGACACAGCAGTGGCTCAGAATGGCAGTGCGTGCTGGTTAGGGACAGCAGAGCGACACACTCCGCTTCCAGAGTTACATATTACCTCATTCAGCAGGACTCAAGCTCCAAGTAATGAACAAATGGCTGCTCTGTCTGTCCTAGAGCAGTAGGGAAAAGTCCCCCAAATATACAACTAGTGCAGCTCCCACTGCCAGGCCTGGGAATGATGGAAAATGCAACAGTTAAGTGTTTGTTTTTACCTTTCTAACCAAAGGTGAGCAGCTTTTTACTCAGAGTGACATTCACACCAGCCCCCAGCAGTCCAAAGTGCTGCAGGATTCACTCCCTTCTCTCAGACACTGATTTGTGCTTGTCCTTCACCTCCATGGCATGTCCTTGGACTAACCCAGTGTGCTGAAAGCAATTTGCATCTCCTCTCTGGGCTAACTTCAATGAATGCCTCACATGAAGCTCTCCAGTATGAAAGCTCTGCAGCACGGGTGGGACAACACAAGATGGAGAGCTGACAACACACAGCTCTCACTGACAGTAACATAATCAGCTCTGCCCCCTCAAACTGAGGGCGGCAAAGACAAATTTCCTAAACCAAGCTAACTGTAACAGATGTGAAATGATGTTTTATGAGCAGACACATCCACAGCTGAAGTGCCAGGTTCCTGCACTGGGTTGAAGCTGGCTGCCCAAAGTCACCCACAAGGCCAATAGTGGGAGGTGTCCTCCCGGTGACGTGGCACTGCCAGCAATGCAGAGGTGACCAGCTACCCTGGCTTTCTCTGGATAACTAAAACACTTTTTTATAACTAGCTTCAAAGTACAGTTGACTTAAAGTTGAAAAATAACCAGGGCATAATGAAAGTAACAATCACACTGCTGTCTGGCGGCGTACGAATTTGTGGTACAGAAATTTGTAACTACAAATTTGTAACTGCTCATAAACCAGCCTCAAGGTAAAGCAGAAACATACTGGAACTCAAGAAACTGTAAGCAGTTTTTCCATGCTAAATTACTGACCATTTCACTCACCTCACAACTTCCCCAAAGGAAATTTCCACTTGCAAAATTAACATTTATTTGGGCTTTTATGGCTTGACTGAAAAAGGTTCTTGGCATAGCAGAGCGGTTCCTGCTTAATTCTGGATGTGAGCATCACACTCAAAACTCTCAAAGACTTTACAAGGAGCACTCACTTTGTCTGAAGTCTTACAAGTTTTTTTATGATCTCTTGTCATATTCACTGTACGCAGAGAACATTAGTGAATGCAGTACCTGAGGCACGGCACATACAAGCAGTTTCTTTAAACTGTACATACACAGCACTAGTGGGAGCCACTGAAACATAAACCATGTCCTAACATGTAAAGTAATGTCCTACATGCAAAATAATCCCAGATTCCTACATTCAGCACACAGAATTATGCATTCCTGGAAAAAATTCATGTTCCAATGAAGAATCAAGATGATCAATCAGGCAATGTTCAGTGAGGAGGTATTTATTTGACCATACACCACATGCCATTAAAGGATATTTTGACAATACACTAACAAGTTGCAGCACAGAGACACCACAAGTGTTTAACCTGCTATTAGGATAAGCAGCCCCCACCAATAAAACAACTAAATAACTCTCAGCAGCCAGCCAGCTCGCTCAGGAAATCAAACAAAAGGCTCAGAAAGCTCTGCGGCTGCAAACCTCTAACACCTCACACACCGGTAAGGTCTGTAAGAAGTCAACTGCAAGAATGTGGAGCACAAAGTTGCATCTGACACCAACCTACTGATCAGAATCACAAGCAAGCAGAAGAAGGTAGGCATGTTCCAAAATTCCAGTGGTGCTACAAAAGAGCAAGGATCCTACCTCAGAACAGCACAGAAGGAGCTGTAAACTTTGTGTGTTAGAGGTACAATCACATGATAGCCAGAAGCATTTATAAAATCTGATTGTGTAACTGACAAGTAACTTAAAGTGTAATTTGATTCTAGCACCAAATTGTTCCCTACTGAATTCACCCAGACATTAGGAAACACCAGGATTGTAAAATACTGGATCTGGTCTAATGAAGGGTTAGAAATGTCAACACCCATAAAACCACGTGCAGCTTTCAGACGTGCTGAGTCCCCACAGGTCCTACCGACTTCACACGGTACCAAGAATCTTCAGCACCTCAAGAAAAAAACCAAAACCAAACCCAAGAGTTCTGGAACATGAAGTCACTAAGAAACCAACCTTTGTTGTGACACTTTTTTGTTCTACTGCAGTTCAGTGGCTGCTTTCCTTGTGTCTTTGTGGTCTCCCCAAATACTCATCCGAAGTCTTAGATTCTGTACTTCAGTTGATGCTCCCTCTCTCACCCCAAGGACAGGGGAACAAAGCGAGCAATGCTCCTGCTCTCCCTATCCAAAGGGAATGGTAACATCATGTTACAACATCTCAACTTTGAACTTAAAACCAGCAGGTTTTCTTAAAAAGAAAAATGCCATAGAAAGAATTAAAACAACATCGTGCCCAACTCACTGAAAGTCCTGCTAATACAAGTAACTGAAGAGAGTGCCCAGATAACTCTATGGCATGAACCTCATTTCAGCTCTTTCCAGTTTAATATTCCCATCTCATCACCCTACTTCCCCCTTCACCAAATGATGACTCCAGACAAGCAAAAGCCCTTCTATCCCTGGGCTCACTATCCCACTTACAGAAAAATGAGCCTCTTCCCAAATGTCCACACAGGAGACACTCTCACCAGCACACTGCCTGGCCCACCACCAAGCTGTCCTCATCGCTCCTTACAGCTTCTCACTGAGGTAAATGAGTGAACCTCCCTGCCATGTCCATGTACAAAACACCAACACAACGCATTCCAAACCCACCAGGCAGTGAAGATATAGAGCTATGTCCTCTTACCTGGAGCTGTCTGTATCATGGTGGACATCATACGGTGATGAACAAGAATGTGAGGTGACAATTTCTTCTTTCTCAACTGTACAGCAACAGCTCTGTATGTACTGCAACCTTTTATAAGAAATATGAGAACAGCATTGGAGCAAATCCAAACACAAGGTACTCAGCAACTGAGACAGACTAAAGAACATGACTTCACAAACATCAGTGTGCAAGAAGATGTCACCTGAAACAGACCAGAACTCCATCAATTATTTCAATAACAGCTGGTGGACAGACAGGGACTCAAGATATTCCCATCTGCAAAGGAGGACTATCTCATCACTGGTCCACGCATATCCTGTAGGCATGAACAGCATCTGGCTCCTAAATCATCTCTTTCTGAAAATCCTACCTTTAGAGCCTGATCTAGTACTTGAAACCTGCAAAGCAGGTGGTCTGTCTGATATAAATCATGATTGGCATCAGCAGCCAGTAAATATACCAGTTTTGAACCTGCTCTACATTTGTAATTTTCATTTATTTTGCTATGAAAGGGTTTACTCCTGCTTGGTGGCATAAAGGTTAAAATATGCTTACTGCCATTATTGTCTTGGCATTTGGTACTCTTCTTTTATAACCATGAGGAGTCACTGTAGCTACAAATATTTACTGTAATAATATGTTACTGACTATATATTAACTCAGATTTCTTTTAGTTTCAATTATATTAGGAGATGGTAAGAAACTCTTGTATTTGCTACACAATCTGAATTCAACTGAAAAGCATAAAAGGCATTTTAATAATGTTTTGTAAGAACTGAGACCTTAAGAGCATTGCTCTTCTGTGTATTTATCAAAGCATGTAACACATAATCAAAGCACTTAATTCGTTTATTTAACACAAGAGGTAACAAATTTACTCATTAGATGAGCAAACTACTTCTAGGAACCTAGAAGCTGATTTTACAAGGCTCTTGGATGCCTAAAAATGCCAGTAAATATTCAGTGGGAATGATCTCATTCCACCGAGATAAGAGGAAATTTGGCACCTAACCTGTCTAGGCACTTAGGATACCCAGCTTACCTGGTCTGCTAAATTATAAAGTATCTCTGAAAGACTAGCCATAACTCCTTCTCACACTTGAATTTTTATAGGCCTACTCATTGTCCTTCTAATGATAAACTAAGAGTGATTTTTTTTTCCATTTCCTAACCAGTTTCTCCATTTTGAAGGCTGTATTCAAAAAAGTTACAGGTCGCTCTCATCAGCTACCCAATACTGAAGCCAATAATCAGATGTTCAGTTAAGGAAGAGGAAAGAGCAGATACTCAGAAACACAAATAGCAGAGCTGTTCCCCTGTAGGGGTACTTAGCACAGCACACTGTGGTGATAGCTTCAAAATCTGAACTAAACCTGAAAATTAAAGATGTTTTCCCTGACTCATTGCAAAAACATAAAACCCCATCTCATTAAAATTAATCAACATGTTCTGAATGTTTTAAAATTTATTAAAAATGTTATGACTAAAATAGGCTGAGCATAAAATGTAATTATAAATCCTTTCAAATAGCCCAAATTTAATTACACTATAGCTATTTCTTTATTTATTTTCCTGCCAATTTCAGGTTTACTATTGCTGAAGCATTGCTCCAGTCGCAAGGTGACTTGCAGAAGTGAGGAATGAGATGTTCATTCAAAACCCACCTAGACGCGTTCCTGTGTCACCTGCTCGGGGTGACCCTGCCTGGGCAGGAGGGTTGGGCTGGATGATCTCCAGAGCTCCCTTCCCACCGTAATGACTCCGGGATTCTGTGCAGCTAAAAGGGGGGTTCAGCGGGGCCTGAAGGTCCTTACGGCGTTAGCGCCGCACCCGGACGATGGCCCCAGGTCGGGGCCGGCCGCGGGCGCTGGGGCGGCTCCCCCCGCGCTCCCTCCCCGGGGCAGCGCCGCCCCGGCGGCCGCA
>VYZQ01066273.1:0-37726 GCA_013400655.1 Mystacornis crossleyi
CCCGCTAGGAATGTTTATGTGTAGAGCTGAAAGACTCGTTTGCTTGCTGCTCGTATGTGCTGCACGTGACACTGTATTGCCCTGCAGACCTGCGTCTTCCAACAAACCAGCCTGCAGATGCGCAGCTTCGGGGCCCGCCTGCTTCTGTGCGCTGAAGGCTTGCGACGAGAGATCGGCCGAGCCAAGGAGAGAGCGCCGGGGCCGGAGCCCCGCTGGGAGAAGCGAGGGAGCGGCGGCCGGGAGCAGGGAGCGAGGGCCGCGCCTCAGGTGGGCTCCGGTGCCGGCGGGAGGAGCCGCGGCCCGGGACGCAGCGGGCGGCCCGCAGGCCAACGCCTGCCAGCAGCGCGGTGGCGCGGCCGAGCTGGGGACGCACCGCAGGCCCTCTGCTGTTTAGATTCATCTGCTACTGCTTTAGGGAAGCATGGTAAATTACGATGGCAGGTTCGAAACAATGTGGCGGTTATAGAGGCTTATTTTAAATTCAGCTGTTAAGGGAGGATAAAAATTTATTGTTTTCATAATCATGCCTTTTTTTTTTTTTCCTAGGTTCGGGTCAACTCTGCAAAACTGACTATAATGTGAGAAAGATTCTAGTCAAGTAGTCACCCACATCGCTTTGATTTGGCTAATTAGAGACCACATTTGTGTTTTCTAAATACAGGTGCTGGGCTGGTGTCTCTCTCCACAGTACTATTATGTTACAACCTGCCTGGTGGCAAGATCAGTTCAGACTGTGCCTGGCGTCATCTGTGAGCCCAAGTGTTTAGCCTTTTCCTGGGGGTCTGCTTCATCCCTTTTGGCATGTCCTAGCTCTTCCAGTCCTCAATCTCCTTCCCACCTGTAGCCTACACCAGGAAGTCTTCTACATTATTACCCTGCAGGCTTGCTCTCTTGAAACTGGTTTCTGACCCACCCAAAATGGGCAGCAGCTGTGCCTGTTTCCACCTGAGGCTGCTCGTTAGGCGTGATGCCACACCTCATAACAGATGCTTATGGTAACTGAGGGCGGAGGGGACCCTCAGAGGTCCTCCTGCTTGGACCAGGGTAAGTGTTCAAGCATCCTGATGCAAAACACACACTGCAGACTGACATTAAACATCTCTGCAGACACATTTTGCTATTGGAGGAAAAGTGATGGAAATGAAAGCCCAGCATTTTATTCCCTACCTACTTTAAAAACTTTAAAAAAAAAAGAAAAGAAAAAAAAAAAAAGAAGGTTGTAATTTTCATTCCATCACTTTCCACCACAAACCTTGAAAGAGCAGCAGACAGAGAACCTATACAAACACTCCCAACCTGTAACACTGGTGTGCTGGGAGCTGCTCCAAGTGCATCATTAGAAGTAGTATTCTGCCCTTTTTTAAATTCAGAGAGCCAGGATCTGCTGCTCTGTGTGCCCAGCTGGTCTTTAAACATTTGTTTACCCTGACAGTCACGCTCAGGTACTAAGCAGGGCTTAGTACTCTGTGACAGGCAAAGCAAGGTTAAACTGGACAGTAGATACCCAAGCTGTCCACCCAGCATCATCTCAGGCTGTCAGAGGGGGAGACCAAACAGACCAGCCTGTGAAAACATTACCGTTCACTTTATTCAGCAGCTGCTGCAGGGGTAATCATGGCTGGTGTTCCCATGAGCCAGGGCTCCTCTTTTCACAGTTACCACTTCTGTCTGCTTCACTTTCACTTAGGCTCATTTGCTGGTCTGCCTAGATTATGTACAATTATAAAAACTTTAAGACATGCAGAAGCAGCTTTATTTTACACAGACTCTTTTTCTTTCAGCTTTCATAAGTCTGAGCAACACACAGTACAACAGTGAAAAGTCAGGGTCCACTGCTGAAGTTTATTTTTGTAGAGGTTAGTATTCTTGGCATACGACATAGTCACGCTGTGAGAGCCTTCAAATATCAGTTATAATATTTACTTTGCTTTTGTGAAGAATATGTTGGTTTAAACATGTGTTCTCCTAAGGTAAAGTGAAATAATTGTACGTATTTTCTTATTTTTGTGGTCCTTTCCACCTAATTTCCTCTGCAGTTTATTTATTTTCAGTGTACACGCGATTGTACAAAGAAACAGGCAATTGCAAGGAATATTGTAATAAAAAAGTTTCATAGATATTTTAATTGTTTTGTGGACAAGACATATTTATTTCCTTGAGGGGAAGAAGAATTGCAACAGCACAGTGTGGAGATTTTCATATCTTGAAAAAAATCTTGTATTTCTGAGTCAGTTATTTTCTGTATGTGAGGATGACTGAAACTGCCAAATATTCTAGAAGGGATTTCTGCTAGTTTGGGAAAATGGAATTCAAGAATTTACAAACCCACACCACTTCTTTTACTACAGCCATTGTCAGCAGCTTATAAAGAAGCCTACTCCTACTTGCCTTAAGTGTGTATTTTGCTGGATATGGTGGTGGTCAGTAGTGACAGACTGGCATCAGACTTTTGCCAAACGGGTCCAACTTTCAGTGTGACTTAGGGCAAGGAAAAAAGTCCTTATTGCAATCTCTTTTGGTAGTAGTACAAGTGGGAATGATGACCCCTACCCCCACTATCATTACTTTGTTTTCTTTTCCCATCCAGACTTGTGGCTCTGGAATATCTGCATGCTACTCTGTCTGCTTCGGAAACTGAGTGCCACACAGGATCTGTACTGCTCCAAGATACGAATTTGTATCACGGACCAAGCTCATCATAAAAGTTACTTCACCCCTGGAAAGCTAGTCTGCTTCAGGACCGCATGACTCCAGTCAAAAGAGCCAGCAGGATTTATCACCCGGCCTGTGTGTACAGTGCCTAATGCAGCAGAGCCCTGATTGCAGTGGCAGTGGGAGGGTGGCTTTGGGAGATCTTTCAGAGAAAGTTCTGGGGAAGGCACATTCATGCATCTTGGATTCAGCAAATCCAAGGAGAGGGAGGCAGAAGGTTGGTTGCCCAAAGTAACGGAGTGTGAGTCTGGAATTACTGGGACGTGCCAAGTATGGTCATTAGAGACCTCCAAATCACAAGGAAGGTCACCAGTAGCGAATGGGTACAGCAAAGCTAAGCTGCTTCCTTCCAAAGCCTCACACATCCATCCAGACCTAGTCTGACTATCTGAGTCCCTTGGAAGTGAATGTAAGTGCCTACATGAATAGAGTGAGCAGGACTTGTCCTTTTGTGAAACATTATTAATGATATTTATACCCTGGTAACACTCAGGAAGAGTTGAGGCCTCAGGATATTAGTGCAAACTGTAGAGTAATTACAGTTTCTGCCTGAAGGAACAAATAACAATCAGGGTTCTGTTCTGAGAAATAGCATGCAGAAATGATACTAATATCTACATGGTCTTACTCTGCAAATCAGGTATGTATTCAGAGTCACGTGTGCCATGTACTTTAGTGACATAATAAACAGCAATTACTTCTTTTTCCTACTCTGATGACAGTGAGACTAAGCTGTTTTCTTTTGTTCAAAAGAAATACTCTCCAAATTAGAGTCATATTACCTGTACAGAGTTATGGCTAAACATATAATTTAGCCTGCAAAATACAGGACTATTTGCAGATAATTGTATAGTAGAGAGAAGGAAAAGAGCAAATACAGCTCTCCAGCTGATTCTCATCTTACAAGAAATTATAGACTGCTTTTCCTCCTTTAGCTCAAAAGAAGTTTGGAGTAATATTACTGAAGCTAATGGAGCTACAGTACTGTAAAAAGTTCTCTTCTATAGCCAAAATTGAGGTTAAACACAGCATTCAGCCTTGACAAACTTTAATGTTAAATGTGAGCTCCCAACCCAGCTTTCCTTACAGGCCAAGGCTTGCTGCCTGGTGGATCTACAGGATCACCAGGGCCATTTACTGACCCTGTAGCTGGACACATAAGGCACTGCTGATCATCAGTTTCCTGCCTGGCTAATGAGGACATCAGGGCACAGGGAGATATGGTGGCACTGTGATGCATAAGGCTGGCTTGGTGATCACCGTGCTCAGATGACTTCACCCTCAGCATAACTGTACATCCTCACTGAAGGTCCTGCAAAGGTCCCTGTATTGCCCTGTGAGCCTATGCCCCAAACACATCCTCCATGAGACACGGGGCAACAGTCATTTGATGAAAAGAACGGCAGAGGTCCAACTGCTGCCAGCTTTGACAGCTCAAAACAATGGTTCTTCCTTATTGAACTCACAGGACTGGCCCCAAAGTCATGAGACTTGAGCAAAAACATACACAGCAGTTTAGTTCTTCCTTTTATTTTGATTTGAATAATGGTATTTTCGTTCTTCTTGTAGATAATCACACTCTCAAACTGGCTTCTCCCCTATCCATTATGCCTTTAAACCTTGAAGCAATCCTGCCATCTCATCAGGCAGTAATTCTGCCTCCTGCACCTATCCTGCTCAGCCTTCTCAGCCTCAGCCTCACCTTTACAGCAGAGCATCCAGAGGTCTGTCTGCTCCTCTGGAGGGTGGTGTACAGACTAAGGAACTTTATGTTTCCTTATGTCCACCCTTTAGTCACAAACCACAGGGGACAAGAACAGAAACAGTGCAAACTGATTTCCTGACTCTTCTTCAAAAGAGGGGTGTGCCTGAAAGGGGGGGTGAGATACTAATTCCTGTTTGTCACTGCTAACTCAAGTCAGAGTCTTTTCCACAGGATATGGGGAGGCAGCCAGAGCAGGTTTCCCACAAGCAGTGACACCATTTACTAAAGAATCCTCAGAACTTTAGTAGCCACTTGGCTTGATTTTAAAAGGCCAGCATCTGGCTGTTTGGTGCTGTATGCACTTTTTGTCCTTTGGAAGCAGAAACTTCTACATGTGAAGAAATTTTGAGCTGAGCTTTAGTCTGCAGAGGTGGTTCACTGAAGTTCTCTTTTAGCTGTTAAAACTTCTGTGGCCATCCTGATGTGTTACTGCAGCCAAACCTGGTCCCTAACATCCGAGATCCTCCAGACTTGTGGAGGAGGAGGAGGAGGTTGATGGAGGGAGGAAGCAAAACCAGATTGCAGACAAGTGGAAAAGTGTGGATTTCCTTGCTGGAGGGGAAAAAAAAAAAGAGAACACTGAAAATCAGATCTGCCATGTAAATTTGTGAGGAGTGCTTGACCTCTAGCAATTAATTTCAGATAACACTAAATATTTTTTCAAGAATATTTTTATACCTCGATGATTCTATGCAAGGCATCCACCTTTGTGGATATATTTCCCCTGAGGTTCCTTACCATTTGCTGTACAGTAGCCAGGAATACACCACATTTGCCCCCTGCTTGACATGACTTAAACCTCACATTTCTTAAAAGCAACTGGCTTCTGCTGTGGAATGATGCAGTTTTTGCCCTCTGTTCAACAAACCCAGCCACACACGGAGTTGTGATCTCATTCTGGAAAACTTCTGAAGGACATCGGCCTTGTGCAGAGCAACAATCCCGAGTACCACATCAGTTCCTCTCTACTTACTCAGTCCTCACTTCCCCACGCTGGTTTCAAGGTATTTTTCTGTTCCCTAAATACTGTAAAAACATTTAGCATAGTTGGGATTTACAATAATTAGCCCTTGGAAGGCTGAGCAGTTCACTTGCTGAGAATGTCTTCCAAGTTAAAAAGACAATAGATGTATATGTTTGCTATGAGAAGAGGCAGTGGTCTCAGAGTTAACGTCCCGGTTAACTTCAAACTGGAGCTCTGAAACATTTAGGCTTTATCTCAGTTTTTCTCTGAAGCACCACAGAGTTTCATTCTCATTTAACCCAGTGTGGATTTAGAATACCCAAGCACGTGTGGCATTTTCTTTTCAAACACTGGGTTTCAATTCAGACCCCTGGAAGCACAGAAGCAGAAGCCTTTAACATTGGGGTGGACCCCTTACAATGTGACTATAGCAAGCTCCAATCTCTCATCTATTTAAAACATCTATTTATTTTTGAGCAGCTTTAAATAGATGAGAACTAAGGAGGAAGGGATCGTTGTGCTCCTAACACTGGCTCTTGCCTAGAATCGAGTCAATGTAAAACCCTCCTGCTCCCCTTGCCGGCTGTGTAGTTGTGCCAAGAGCATTTAAGAGCAAAATCTCGCCAGTTTGGAGCCGGGGTCAGTGTCCTTAAAGCTTTGGAAAAGAGCACAGGAGAACCCTGGGAGGAGGATCTGAATTCCAAGCTATTGGATTTGCAAACTGATTCTCCACAATATTTCTTGGAAAGAACTCGGACACATCAGCTTCTGAGTGTTTTAAAAGATGTAACCTTTGGGTTATTTTGTGAACTTTGTTTTTTTGTTTACAGTGCTAAAGGGTGAGATTGGTTAAGACACACTGGAGAAAAATGTGGGCAGTTTTGCTTATATGTTAATTACCACTGTACAATTGTGGTTTGTATTTCATTCTTTACTAACATATACTGCTTTACGAACCTGAAGAAAAACAAGGAAGAATGTGGTCCCTCCTAATCACGCTAAGATTTCTGCTAAGAGCAACCTCTGCCTCTCATCAGGGTGAGACGGACGAATGTACTTACCTTTAACGTGTGTAAGTGCTTTCCTCGATTTTCCACCCACAGAGTGAAGCACGTATACTACGCTTTGGGGGCTTTAAAGCCTCACCTCTATTAAAATAGAACAGAAAGGCTGAGCTATTGACGAAGTACAGGTACGCTGCCCCAGCCGCTCGGGCAGCTGTGCGGGCCGGGTCCCTGGCAGACGGCAAGTCGGCGCCCCTAGGTTCAAACAGGTATTTTCCAGGCTCGCTTAGCGGCGCAGGCTCCGGGCCCGGGACCCCGCGGCCGCCCCGCTCCCCGCCCGCGGTCACCTGGCCCCGGCCGGGCCCCCTCCCGCGCCCCGGGAGCGCCCCTGACGTCACGGCGGCCCCAGATTGGCTGCGCGGGGCCGGCACCGGGGCAGGGGCACCCTCCGCCCGCCCCCTCCCCTCCGCACACGCTCACTCGCGGGGAAACTCTTAAAGAGGGGCTTCGGAACAGCCCGCACCGGCTCACGGGCCGTTTCTTTCACACGCACGCAGCCCCCTGGCAGCTCAGGCAACCGAGACATCTGCTCTCCATTGCGACCACCCCCCTCCAGCAAACACCCTTCCCCTGCTGCTCCTCCTCCCTTCCCGCTCCGGCTCGCAGCTCGGCTCGCACCCGCCGCTTCCTTTCTTCCAGCGATGTTTTCCTGCTCCACGGGGCGAAGTGTTTGCTGAACTTTCCTAACAGTTTGGGGGGCGGGCGGGAGGATCCTGAGGCTTTTTTCCTTCTTCCTCCCGCCCGGAGCAAGTTGGGGGGCAGCGAGCGGAGGAGGGATCCGCGCCCCGGGCGCAGGTCGCACACACACGCGTCCTTTTGGCGGAGAGGAAACCCTTGCACCACGGGTCCGCGAAGTTCGCCGGCTGCAGGGGCTCCCGCTGTGGAAATGGGTCGGATCAGATGGGGCTTCCTCCTCCTCCTCGCTGCCTGTGCACTTTTATCACCAGGGCTCGCAGCCTCCGAAAAGGGCAGGCTAAGGAGGATCACGTACGTCCTGCAGCCTGGCCGGGGGGGCTCCTCTGGCAGCCGGCAGCAGCGCCCGACCCTCCTCGGGAGGGAGCAGCAGCAGCAGCGCACGTTCAATGTGCAGCTGAACACGCGCTACGGCGGCGGCAGCGGCCCCCTGGAGCGGACCCGGCGGATGAGCAAGCCGGGCAGCGCGGGCGTCCAGCTCCGCTTGGGCCCCGCCGGCCAGGTCCACCCCAGCTCCGCCGCTCACGCCTCCTCCTTCGCCAAGCCGGCCCGCTTCGGCCCGCGGCCCAAGGCGCCGCCGGGCCCCCACGGCAACAGCAGCGCCGCCCTGCCCCTGCGCCAGAAGCACCAGCTGCCGCCGCTGCCGGGGTAAGGCGCCCTCCCGTCCCGCACGCCCCCGCTCCACCACCGCAGCTCCCGACCACCTCCAGCATCTCCGTCGCGGCCGCTGTTGCCCCCTTGGGAGCGGGTAGAAGGCGGGAGGGGGGGCTGGGCTCCGGGGGCACCGCGGCGTTACCTGCCCGGCCCCGGTGCCCGGCTGGCCGCACCCCCGCCGCGGGCACCCAACCCCCGCGGTTCTTCGCCGTCTCCCCGCGGCACCTGAGGCCGGGCGCGGGGCCAGCTCCCCCCCCATCCCGGGAGTCGCGGCGAGCCGCGCGCCCTCCGTGAAGCGTCGAGTTTAATCGGGAGGTTTAATTCTTCCCGCCTTTTGTCTCCCCGGCCCAGCGCCCGCCCCGCGGCCCGGCTCGGGATGGGGAGCGGGGGTGCCCCGCCGGACACTGGTCCTTGTTTGCTGTTCCCGCAGGGTCAATGTGTGCGGGGGACAGTGCTGCCACGGCTGGAGCAAGGCCACGGGCTCCCAGCGGTGCATCAAACGTGAGTAGCCGTGCGGTACGGGAGGGGGGTGTGGTAGGAGATGTGGTGGGACCCGAGGGGACCACGCTGGCACCTGGTGAGGTGGTGGATGCTGGGTTATTTGCGGGCAAAGAGGTGCTGGCTGAGCTACGGAACCCACAGGACAGATGTAACACTCTTATCCTCCTTAAATCCCTCCTCCCTAACCTTCACCTTTGGTAAAGGATGAATAGCGGCTGCCTCTTACGTTTATTCTCAGCACAGATAGTGACATTTTTGGAGAGAGCTTTGTGGAGGCTTTGTGTGTGTGAACATCCCGTCCCCATCAGTGCTTGGTCTTTAGGAGTTTCTAGAATGGGGGGCTTAACAGGGTAAAGAATCTACCAGAGGAGCACAGGTGGGGAGCAAGGAATCGCCATCTACTCACACTGTCCCTTCACCAGTAGCCTGCATGAGTGATCCCATGCTTAGGGCATGGAATTTTTGAAGCACTGAACAACGTGAAAGAAATGGGTTTGGTGACAGTCCTGTAGAGTGATGTACCTTTACTGGGATAACTATAAACACAAAGTATGTGCATAAAATAACACTGATCGAGTCAATCCTGCTATATGCTGGTTGTCCTTTGTAATGGGATACCGGAAGAATTTCTGCTACTTTAGGCACGATTCGGTATGATTGCAAATGGCTAAACTGGAGTGGTGCTATGAGGTCAGGAAAGACTGGAATGGCATAGCTCTTCAGGAAACTCCTGCTCGTGTCAGTGAGATTGGGCAGATCTTGGAATATTGCTGTAGTTCAGCAGGACAGATTACTGTCCTTGAGAGAGTTGGAGTAAACAGTGCTTTCAAGTTTGGGTTTTTTTGTTTGTTTGTTTTGATGGTGGTGGTTTTTGGTTTTGGTGGGGTTTTTTTTGTCTTTTTATTTTTTTTTGTCCTTTTTTGGGGGGGGTGGGGGTGGGGGGGTGTTTGTGTGTGTGGCTTTTGTCCCTGTGTGGGATTTTGCACAATATGGAGAGCAATCACTTTTGTAATCCTGACTAAGGTCAAGTACCTTTGACCTGTATGGACCTGTTGCTAAGAAGCAAAGACTTTATGACAGTAGTTAAAGACAAAACTTCACAATTTCCCTACCAACTTAGATGTGTATTTAAGGTACTCTTCTAAATTAACATTTTCAAATACATGCTGCTGTGTTAGGTTAGTCACTTTTTATGCTTAAGACTTTACAAGTACTAGAATGATTTCCTTCATTTTACAGTGGTATTTTGAGGCTAATTGCAGAGCTTAATAAACACCTACCTGTGCTTAAAGACTAATCAAAATGAAAAAAAACTCTTTAGTAATTTCAGGAGATTGAGTGTAAAATTTATTTTAACTGTGCTATTTTCAACCAATTTTATTTTCACTATTTTGCACAAACCCCTAACAATGTTCTTTTTTTAATGGCTTTTTTCTGTCTTCTAGTAACTTTCATTCCCAGGTTACTTTCTTGTTTGTAAATTAAGTAATTTTCTTTGCTTTTTGTCCTTTAAGTTTTGTCTTTTTCACTTTTCTGATTATCATTCATCTGGTTTTTTATTCCTTTGTATTTTTAGAGTCTTCAGTAAGGACTAAGTCAGACAATTGGAGTTTTATGGGATAGAATTTAATTTAAATCCATTAATTACTTGGTTAGCTTATACAGTTACTGGAGGAATGGAGTAGCAGAGATGTAGTTAAAGAAAGGTGGGGCGATTTTCTCCCTGACTTTTCTCATTTCATGCCTTTGATATTAGGCACTCCTTAGCATTAAATATTTTTACTCCCTGTTCTGATGCTACTCTAATTCCTCCTAGCAGTGGTATAACACGCTTGGCTTGGACTTTCTCAGTTTCACCCCTCTCTTGGCAGGCCAGGGGAAGCACTAAATGTACTGAAGTTGTCTGTTTTGTAACTTAGGCAAACCATGAGATAGCATTGACTTGATTCAGCTATAGAAGATTAGTCTCACAGTCATAAAAGCCAGATATCACCTTTTTTGGAAGCTCCTGATGTTTCTTTCAGAAGAAAAGAAACTCTATATCTGAACAACACTTAACCCCTTTGTTTCCTGTAAAATTAAGTAATTTTAAAAATTCAGATAGTGGGCTCCGTTGGTTTTGAGCGGCTTATTGCAGCAGGGGATTAACTGTGCCACAGATGCTGGCACACCTGAGCTGACTTGATACAAAGTCAGTTTGATTCTGTCAGGCTTGATTAGTTCAGGCTCAGTGTCACTTTAATAAGCTATTTAGTCTCTAAGGCCAGATTCTATTCTTTTGCACAGTGCAAAGCCTGAGCTAATAAACCCCAGACCCATATTGGCTCTTTACAGAGCCAACTTCCATTTGTCTGCATCCTGCTTCCAGAACCAGAGTGCTTGGAGCCAGCTCTGATCAGTGAGGTTTATTAGCTCAGGTGTAATCCCAGGCTGGAACAAGCAGCATGTGTTTCTGCTCTGCTGCACCTGTGTGAATAAGCCTGCCTGGAACCCACAGAAAGCGGGGTGAAGGGCAGAGGTATGGCCTTGCAGCCAGGCTGCCTTCCCTTCCCTTTGCCCTGCGTGGCGATGATTGCTAGCCCTGCTTTCTCACTCGTGAGGCTGAGGCTGCCATTCCCTCGAATGACTTCTGTCCAGGACGGTGGCAGTCTGGCTGGGAGCAGTGGCAGCCACATTGCTTTTCCCTCAGTACCAGCAACAGGGGGTGTTTGAAGTGTTTCTGTGCGGGTCACAGGGCAGCATCTGTATGGAGGAGGCAAGGGAACTTCTCAAGTCCTTTTTTAAAAATTTTGGTCTGAAGCTGAACTGCCTGTCGTGTTTACATTTATTCATATTCTCTTGAAAGCCTGATAGTCCTCAGAAAGTGAGCTTCTGTCTTTCTGTAAACTGGAGGAGAGTGCCTACCATATCCAACTTAGACGTGTGGGGTATTCCCTGTTCGGTCCCTAATATTTCCGTTTTACATTGTAAAGTTTTAAGAACTTTTTTCAAACTCAGTGTGACTTAAATTATGAAGATCTGCATCATTCTAATTAAAAAGATTAAATGATAACACTCAGTATAAAAGTATTCAGAATTGCTTTATGCTGGGCCTGTGATGCCTAACAATGAAAACCAACCTTTTTGAAGCTTTCAGAACATCCACCTTTGGGTAGAGAAAAAGGTGGGAAAAACTGAACCACAGCAGTAAACATCTTGGAAAGCTAGAAGCACGTGAAAGGGTTTAGGATGAAGATTGTCTTCCAGTCATAGTTATCATAGGTTATAGTCTGTGCAAGTGCAGTAATAAGATACCACCAAGGCTGGAGACACCATGTTTTGTTAGTACTTGTTGCATAACAGAGCTTTATAGAAACATTAATTAGCGCTGTAACATGTCTGTAAGGCAAGTAAAGCTTAGAGTGTGGGGCTTTTATTATTTCATTTATGGAAATTAAACCATAGGTTAAATGTGGTCTTGGACAAGTTATAACAACTGTCAGGAAGGCCTGTGCTGGAAGTCAGGAGTTCCCACCACCGAACTGAGTGTTTATCCTTTGAAATCTGTTGTCTCCTACTTTGTTACTTACTACTAAATTTCTGTTAGTTAAAACTACTTCTACAAAATATGCTCTTCTGTTTGTTCTGGTTTTGTTTGCCTAACGGTACAAGGAGTTGTTTTTCATGTTGGGAATGTAAGAGAAAATTACCTATTGTATGTAAAATCTGATATCTTACAAGGATAAATGAGAAGAGCCACCTTGTTGTAATATAAACCCCATGTAAAATGTATAATATGTTTTTTCTGGAGTATTAATAGCAGTTGTTTGTGAGTGTTCTCAGTGTAAACTGGATGGTTAAAAAAATGGGAAGGGGACAGCTGGCAGTTTTTAATGGCATGAGCTCCTTACTACAGAGATATAAGAAAGGCTCGCAGGGCAAAGAGGTGAGGAAGTGGATTTTGCAGGAACATGTTTAGAGTAAATTTCCTATAAGGAGAGGAATTGCTGTGTATGTAGAACCCAGGTATGCCATCATTGTCAATTAAGATAAAAAGGGTCTTAAGTCTTTCTTAGCTGAAGGTGCTGTGTGTGTGCATGTGTGTATTCTGTGCATAGGCATAGTATTTTGGTGTTGGACCTGGGCTGAATTCTAAGAGTTTGATCATAAACTGTCTGTCATGTGCTTGGGCACCTTGGGAAGGTCATAAAAAACGAGAAAACAGTCTGTTGTCTTTTTTATTTGTATTAAAAGATTCTCTTGCTAATTCGCTTTTTAACAAGACTGCCTGACTCAACATTAAATACAGACATTATTGAGGTTTAATTTATTGTTCAGAATAAGAAAATACACAGCAGTAGATAACTTGCTGCTGTGGAGGCAGGAGACTAGAAAACCGTGTAAATACTTGCCCTGAGGAAGGGTCCCCTTTGTTCATTTTCTGAGTCTGCTTGGCCTCTGCTTGCGAACTGCTGTTCAATTTGAGCCACCTCCTCCCTCAAGTTGCAGAGCTCTCCTTCTTGCTGTGGCTGAGTTAGCATGCTACAGCTCTGTGTCTCCTTCAGGACATTGAAGGAGATCTAGTGATTCTAGATCCCCTGGATGGAGTGTACCCCAGGCTGCTTCCAGCTTGTGCTTCTGAATTTCTTGGGGAAGGTGAGGGAAAGGTTGCATGCTAAGGTCTTGTTCTGAAATAGGGTTAGCATTCAGACCTGGAAACTTAGAAGCATGCATGAGTCCTCCAGTTTAGACATAAAACTCTGTATCACTAAATACTGTAGTACTGGTTGCTCAGAATCTACTCTTCTTCTGTCTTCAGTTCAACTCTTAGAAATGGTGGTATCCAGGAGAGCTGTACTTTTGATCATTGGAACTGAGTACTTCAAGTGTTTGCAGCTGTGCTTCTTGGAGGTTTTCTGGTCACAACCAGTTCCTCAGGCTTGTGCTTAATCAGTTTTGTGGCTTTGAGTTTTACCAAGTTCTGTTTATTTACACTGTGTATATACAAAGCCTAACTATAACATACTGTCCCCAAATGTTGTTTCTTTTCGTTCTAAGACCATCATCTCAGTAAAAGCAGTATCAATGTCCTTCAAATTATGTCTAAATCAAAATTTAATGTCTGAGTTTTAAAGGGACAAACTGCTTTGACCCCATGTAACTGACCTATACATTAGTCCTTTTTAATCTGTCCTTTGATGTGGTTTTTAAACAATTCGGAATTGAAAAACTGAAAGCTTGAGAAGCTTGGTTTTGCCTTTGCTGTACTTGATACTGTAATATGTAAAGAAAACTTTTGAATTTCATGTACAGGAAATAGATGGGCTTTCATAGTGGGAAAGGGCTTTTGTTAGCGCTTGGTGGTAATTCTACACTGCTTTATTTTTCATGTACTGCCCTGGGGAAGGGGGTAGAATGACAGGGTCCAAATTCTTGTAGTTTTGTCTACATTAGCAAGCAGCATGGAGCTGATCTATAGACAAAACCCTTTGGGTCTGATGACCTGAGGCCCAGGGTATGTGTGTTTCAGGGCTTAGTGTTTTATTTTGGACAAGGTGTAGTCTGGTCTTGTGGAACGAATGCCAATATGAGGCTGAGTGCTTCTTGGAGTGCTCATGTTTTGAGTTTAGCTTTTTATCATTTAGACATGTTTTTTTCTGTACATTCTAAAAGAAGTAGAGTGCACATACCTAAAGATGGTCCCACAACACAAACCAAACCTCTGTAAGTGCCACTGGTATGACAGCTTCAAGGAAGACTGACCTGCATCCGCAGTAATGCAGACTTTGAGCACAATGTCTGTCTCCTGGCCATGGTTGGCAGCCGACCTCCCTCCTGTGAGACGAGGCTGTAAAAGAGCTGTGAGAAGATGGGGGAGCTGTTAGCTGCCGCCTGCTGTACACATGTGACCGTGCCATGTGCCATTCCCTCGTTTTGGTGAGGAAACTTAAGTCTGCAATTAGTATAACATGAAACCTACTCAGCCTTTTCTTTGTGAGACACTTGGGACTTTACTGGAAACAAGCTTAAAATGGCACATAGTCTGTTTCATACAAATACTACAAGTGTGTATGGAATTAAGGCAGAAAAAAAAGAAAAGAACCTTAAAAGAAACTTGTCAAGATGTTATGTTCCCACACTGGAGCAGATGACGGATTGATAGTGAACTTGTTCAGCTCACTGCAGCAGTTAGTGTTAACAAAAGAAGCAGGACCTGCAGTAAAGTTACTGTAAATCTACTGTGGATAAAAAGTCCTGAACACTTCCCTTCTTAATAGAGAATCAGAAGAAACACAGAAAACTGCTGAGGTGTTTGGGGTTTTTTTTTCCTCCTCCCTTTTAGTTTGTTGGCTGGTTTTTTTTTCAGTGTGTTATATGGAAGTGGAGTAGAAACCTGTGTAGGTGCCAGGGAAAGCTGTCGTTCATCCATCAATTGTGCAATGTCTGATTCTGCAGATATGCAGGAACAAAATGATGTATTGACAGTGAAGTGGTGCTTTGATACTTGCTGTACTAGTCTTCCACTTCTCTTCTTCCAGGCACTCTTCCTGAGCATGGAGAAGGGAAGAGCTGGAAGGGGGCATGCTCCCCTCTCCTTCCTCTCCTGTGAAGTGAGAGAGCAGGGCAAAGTGGCTGTGTGTATGGGATCAGTGGGCTTCCAACCTGTGGAAAAGTGGGGTTATAATGAGGGGTGGGGTTCTGCTCTGTGGGACCTTGAGAAGAAGAGTGCAGCCTTCACCATGAAGAGCTGCTTGTGCCAACTGATCCTGCCTTAAAGCAGCTTGGATTGCCTGGGAGCGATAGGATTTGTGGAGGGTGGATGAAGAGGGGTACACACCTCCCTCAATTGCCTCCTTGTTCAAATTCTGCAGTACTGGATGTTAGCAGATTATTGATGGTTCAGGCTGTCAAGTCAGTCCGTGTTCTGTAACTGATATGTTAGTTGTTAGACTGATACTGGGTTGGGTTTGAGGTTTCTTTTATAGTTGATTTTTTGTTTTGCCTTTAAAAGCACCAGTACTTGTGTAGCCTAATTTATTCCTAGAAGATAAATCCTGTGCATTGACCATAGAAAGAAAGCAAATCTTTAGCATTTCTCCACATCTATGACTGAAAACAGAGGGGGAACAAGCATTCTACATGTTAGTAAGGCAAGATGCTCATTTAAATAGAGAGCTAAAAATAGGTCTGCTTGGGCATGTTCTTTTTTTTTTGTGAAGTGCAGATAGTAATCCCTGCATATGGGGAATGTTTTGTGTCCTATGTCAAGATATGCTTTTTTAAAATAATTTAGATCAGGCTTTTATTATCTCTAGATGGCAGTTTAGGCCTGGATTTTCAGAGAAGCTCAACCGAATTGTGAACTCTTGTTGAGAGTTGGTTGGATTTAGGAAAACTTCATTGCGCTTAGTGTTTTGCTTACTCTATTGTGATTAATAATTTTTTCTCCAGTCTTTCTCTTTTTTGTAACACTTCAGTTGTCTGAATCCTGTATCCAGTTAAATACTTCCAGTTGCCTTTTTACTGAGCTTGTCTTAGTTTGTTCTGTGTCCTGCACATTTATTATGAAGTATTTTGTAATAAAATGAGTAAGCACTGTACTGAGAAGTGTTCAGAGAATTAAAAGGATTGCATACTGGAGTGTTAACTACTCCAGCAGCAAAAATAGTGTGCAACGTGAATCTGGTGGTTTCCTTGGCTTAGTCCATTCTGTAGTGAACGATTTTTATTTTTATTTGTTGGCACTGGAATGATAAAGGGATTTGTAGCATGTGAAATGTTTGTATTGTCAGAATATGCATAGCTATGATCTCCTATAATTAAATATTTTAAGATGTCTCTCAGATAGTACAATCTTAACTATTTATATTATATAAACTCCAGTAAACACAACATGAATGAAAATGCCAAGTATCACACAGTGTGTTATATTCTTGCTACTGATAGAATAATGCATCCTTTTGCTGAAGTTAAGCTTTTGAAGTAATTTAGTGCTATTCAATTCTGGTAAGTCTTGGCATTTAGAGATTATACTATGAAGATACATAGAAAATAATATTAATAAAGTACTTTATGTTGCCATTAGGTAGGAGAGAAACTGGGGGTTTTGTGTGTTTGTTTTTAAAGAAATATGTATGTTAAAAGCATTGGTTTTTGTTTCGCTCCCTTTCTGGAGGTCATGTTTACATGCCCATGTGGGAACAAATCTCATGGTTTGAAGTAGACAGTAAAGAATTCCAACACATGCTTTCATTTGAAGATTATTTAGGGAAAGAATTCCTTAAGACCATATAGTTATGATAAAAACAAGTTCCTGTGTAGAAAGACAGAGATGGTTGCAATACTACCTGCATTAGTAGTGTAGAGGTCACACGGATTTACTGCAGTTAATGTAATTTCCTATGATTATATAAGGTGATTTCAACTTTTTTTAAACTAGAATGGTCTTACAAGAAGGTTGTATCACTCTTGGTTGGAAATTCCTCTCTCCCCCTTCTCAATGAATATTTAGAATTATTGGATGTATTTCTGTTAAACTTTGTAAGTTTTGAAACGTCTTTGGTGTGAGATACTCAGAGAACTAGCTCCCCGGAAAAGCATTAGCTTCAGTTAGCTTTTGGGTTTCTCGACTCTAGTTGCATCCTCAGTCTGGACAATGACTCAATACTTAAAATGGTATTCAGAATAAAAGCATAAAATTAAGTGGTGAGCTAAGCAGTAGGGTAATTTGGAGAACAGGAAATTCTAAAAAATATTGCTCTTCTTCAGGGTGTCAGCACCATGCTCAGATTTTTCTGAGGGAAGCCCGAATATGCCTTTTTCCTTTTAGAACCCACAGCTTGTCGCCTTCCAAGGAAAGCGCTTCACTGCCTTTCTTCTGGAATCGGTGGGGGATCATCACTCTGTCTTTCAACCCAGCAGGAGTTAAAGGTGCCTTTGTATGACAGCTTTTTGTTTAGGATGTGCATTCAACCAAGATGAGCTTTGGTTTCCTTGTGTGCTTGAGGAATAAAAATCTTGAATTAATGAAATAAGGCAGTATTTGTTATGCCTTTAGCAGTATTCCTATGTTGCATGTAAGGGAACTTGAAAATTCCACCCTCAGCACAGATGTATCTATGTCATAGTGTTGGTTTGTCCCCTTTCTGTAAATTGATGCCTGCATCATTTCTCAGCCATTTTATGCTGGAATCTGAAACAGCTGTATACTTAAAATCCTCCTTCCAATTGCTGTATTTTCTATTATTTGCCCTCTGGCATGTATTGTGCCCAACAGGATTTATGCACTCCTGTGGGAGAAGTTGATATATACTGTGCCAGTGTGCACTATAATGAAATTTGTCGGAAGTCAATGCATTCCATTTAAACTGGTGCTGGACTACTATGTGTGCTGAAGAGGAGAAAAAAAAGGTAAATTTCATTTAGAAAAAAGTGATCAGGTGGATGAGTGCATTAGAAATAGTGTAATACAACACTGTTGTAGTGTAGTTGTGTTGAAGTATTAGAAATTCAGGAATGACACTGAAAAATGTTTGTGGACATTTAAGTACAAACCAACAGCAGTTTCTTGTTAAAGGAAATGCCTAAAGGTGGAACTGGGGCTAAAGGCTAGAAACTTGGGTGCAGGAAACTTTTGGGACATTTAAATTTGCTTATTGTGAGTTTCTCACTGAGAAATACATTTTTAAAAATTTCTGTTATCCACAGATAATATCCACAGGGGAATAAACTTGTAAATATGGTGTTACTTTTGAAGAAGTTAAAATAAGTGATTAGCATAGGAATGAGCCTGTAATGATCTTAATCCAGGAATTAGCATTAGTTTAATATTAGTTTAATACAAACATTTTTAGGACAAGAGGAGTCAGTTATATTTGTATTTTGATTCATTTGTAGGGACAAAAGAGAAATTTTTATCTAAACTGCTTCCATGCGTGACAGTGTTTTCTATTTAGTGATTCCAGATAATAAATTCTGCTTAATTTAGAATGTATTAAAGCAAATACATTATGTGTATGGAGAAGTTTTAAAATATTTGTGTGTTTTGAAACTATTATAAACCTTTATTTCAGGGCTTGCTTCTGCAAATATTTATATACACTTTAACTGTAATGGCATGAACACATGGACTGAAAAGTGTGTATGTATAGATCAGTCCCAAACCAACATAAGATGTTTTGGAAAGGGTGTCTTTAAACCTAATGGTAGTGTTATTTTACCCTTGCTTTTCTGAAAGAATGTCACCAATACAACCATACCAGGCCTGATATGCATTTGTCAAACCCAGCAGTGTCTGGGAGAGTGTCTGAGAGAGTGGTGAGCAGTAGTTGATTAGGGAAGGATGCATAAAAAGGATGAGCATTTTGGGGTACAGCTTTGGGTTTTTTGTGATTTAGGCACTTCCAAAGCAGATGTGTCACTGTGGCTTTATTTTTAGTGGATACAGATTGCATGGTCTTAAACACAACACCAATGCAAAAGAATCCTTGTTCCTTCCCCTCTGTATTGGGTCTGGCTGAGCTGGAGCTCTTTTTGCATGGCAGCCCTCAGAGCTCTGTGCTTTGCGTTGGTACCTAGAAAGGTGTTGGTAACACTCCAGGGTTTGGCTATTTTTGCCACTTTTGGCACTTTGCTGAGCGGTGCTGGCACAGCACCAGTGATGTCTCTCAACATTCCCCCTGCCTCCATCAGCAGGCTGGGGGTGGGCAGGATCCTGGGAGGGGACACAACTGGGACAGCTGACCCCAAGTGTCCAAAGGGATATTCCATACCCTATTACATCAGGTCAGATAGAAAAGCTAAGGAAAGGTGAAGAAACAGAGGGCATTTGTTGTTTACAGAGCTTGCCTTCCGGTGCACCCCCTACGCATGCTGAAGCCTCGCTTCCTGGGAAGTGACTGAACATCGCTTGCTGATGGGAAGGAAAGAATAAACCTAGGGTTTTCTTCTCTTTACTTGTGTGCACGCAAACTTTTGCTTTAGTAAACTGCCTTATCTCAACCTACGAGTCATTTTCAATCTTATTTTCTTTCCCCTGTCTAGCTGGGGACTGATAGAGTGGGTTAGTGGACACCTGGCATCCAGCCAAGGTCAACCTCACCACAAACCACACCTCTGGAAAGTGAGGGAAGATTGGTTATATTGTCTATGCCTGGCCTTTCAATGTGGCCAACTTCTGTGGCACAGCAAGTTTTGGATGTTGAAGTGAAGCAGCTCAAAGAGCAGATCAGTCAACCTCTGACAGAAAAATCTATTGAGACTTATTAAATGCACAACCAGCACTCCTGCTCAGGAAGTTGCTGAGCCTCTAATTCTTAAAAGCTGTAGTGGTATAGACTTTTATTGTGTCTCAGCCTGTCCTTAAACATCCACCTTAGCAGTGGAGGGAGAAGACTGTTCTAAGTGGATCTTTAATCTGACCCACTAAGCTTAGTCTCATTATTTGCATCTTTGCCAGGCTCCATTTTGAATGTCCAGTCATGACCTCCCTGAATTGAATAGGACCAAGGCAATTGGCTTTAACAGCAGTATATTGGCCTGCTTTTTAGTTTTGAACTTAATACTTCCACACTTCAGTTTTTGGAAGCTTAGTTTTATGGAAAATACTGGTGTTTCCAGTTTTATGGGCCATTATTGTTGTCTTCAAACAAAATAATTAGGTCATTCATTTGGCACACTGCAGCCGTCTTGGACATTTTAGAAGCTAAACTGCTGTATTATGTCAATTAAAATGTTCATTTTAATTCTTTCTTAAAAGACTTTTATCCGGTTTTGTGATCTTCTATTACACAACGTTAATGAAGGACTTCAGTCATAGGGTTTATTGCTGTGAAGATCTAATGGATGGGGTTTTCAACCTGTTGTCACTGTTGTTTTATAACATAGTTGCTGAATCTCCTGATGTTCCTTTTGTTAAAGGCCAGTTAGAGTAATGCAGTTTGTCCTGCAGAGCATTTGCTTCATGCGCATGTAATGTGTGTACAAACTTCCAGGGTTTACATTGCTGTCAGTGAAGTGAGAATGTTCAAGTCTGTGTGGGCAAAAAAGATGAGGTCATTACAAAACAGGTTCTGTTTTTAGCTTTATAGTTTTAAATTCACTGCAGCCTTCACTTTAATAAATAAAAACTCAAGTTTTCCTAGGCTCCTGAAGCACAACTTTGGTTCTTAGCTACAGGAAAAAAACTGCAAGTCTTTTCAGGGTTGTCTTTTGTATATGTTTACATTGTTACTTCCCTTTTGAGAGGAGATATGCTGTGATCAGTGTCCTAGCAGAGTGAATATTTGTCATACGGACTTTTAGTGTGGTCTTGTTTGGTTACTTCTGTGTTGAGTCATTGGTTTTTAAATAACTTCTAGAGAAACTTAGAGGTTAATATAGGTGCATGTCCGTAAGTCTCCAGAAATATATGTTCAGTATGAATGCTTTTTTAATGTAAAAGTGGGACTTTTTGCAAGTCTTGCTTTTTTTAAAGAAATTTTGAGATGTTTTTCTAAATGACTCTCCACTGTGCTCAAACTCTTTACTGTGATCTTTGCACATTTCCTACAGATGACTCGGGTGATGGGGTCACTCTTCTGGTCTTAAGAGTCTCTCCAAAGCAAGTGAAATTTAATTAGAATTTTAGGCTCCTGAATTTATTTTCCAAGATATTATTATTTCAGTCATGTGCACATAAATGGTTTTTCACTGTTTCTAGCAAAATCTTAAGTTTTAGAAATAAGGCACAAGGAAGACTTGGCTTGTATATTACAGCACATGCTTGTTGCAAATCCCTTCTCAAGTTTACAGTGAAAATGGTCTTCAATCTTCCAGCAGTCCAAGACAAAACAAAGTCTCAAAAAAAACCAAATAAAAGTGAGCAGATGATTACTTTTGTGTTGCCAGGGAGATACCTTCTTTTCAAGAATACTTAGCTAGGCTACCTTATTTGCATAATACGTAAGTTGCACATGAAGGAGAAAGTATATGTGGAAAACTCGGGTTTAAGTTCCAGGGCAATTCTGGTGTTGTCTGCAGTTGGTATATATGATACATCTGCCAGCTGATAAACTAGTACCCCAAACTAACACAGTCCCATGCTAATGAATTCATTCATATATATTCTTGTGCATTTAATTTATTTTTATGTATAGAAGTATGTATTAGAACTTGATTGAAGTGTCAAGTACTCTAATTTATTTGGGCAAGGGCTGTGGACTGACTTTTTAAAATAATATAATTGTGCAGTTGGATGTATCTGATTATGGTGCAGAATCCCATGTTGTAGTTTGAGATGATCTTACCTATTCTAGTAAAAAATTTATCACCTGACATAATTTTGTTGATGTTAAAGGATCTTTAACAATATTAAAATATGCTTAGTTTGTAGGAACAGAGTAGCTCAGCTGTGATTTTTTTTTATACACTGTATGCCATCTTTAATGGGACTGATGAAGAAATTATTTTGTTGGCTATCTTACAGTAATATTTTAATGTTAAATTGTGTCCTTTGGTTTAGAGAATTAATTTGTTTTGCCGTCTTTGTGATGTAAATTTAAGCATCCAAAATAAATCCTCAAATTAGACATGCCTTTGCAGTATTATGTATATATATGATCAGCAACTGCTTTTGCTTTTTTCCCCGCTCCATTTTTTCTGATGGGATATGCTGCTTCTCCAAGTTTCTTGTTCATTCAGAGTGGAATTGATCCTGCATTAACTAGGTCTACAAGCTGGGTGTTGAGTGTAGCCGGTTATTCAGACTCCCTCTGTCACTTGATAGAGCAACACAAAGCAGTGTAATTAATCCTCTCTGAAGGCGAATTGTATTTTGAAGAATCTGATCCCTTTTCACTGATGGTACAAAGAATGTATAGAAGGGATAATCACAAGCACCTGTCTGTTTCTTCCTAGGTGTAGCAGTGTCTTTGTAGCAGCAGTTCACGTCTCTTGCGTTGTTACAGTGGGGGTCCTGCAAGGAATGACATTTGGGTTTTAGAGGGGGAAGGGTTGAATTGCTTTGTGCTTCTCTGCGTCATTTTGGTGATCTATAATGTGGCAGCAGGGATTCATTCGAGGTACCTATGCAGCATCTGATCTTAAAATAGTAGTAAAATGAATCCCAGCCTGGATCAGTAGTACAATTCTATAATCTGTGTAATACTGTTTCATTAGATGCAGTTTGGGTGATTAAAGCATGAGGAGGAGGGGTACTGAGAAGAAAGGAGGAAGATGTGAAATAATGCTATATTTCTTAACTAGTGCATTTCCTATTGTTTAGATCCAGCATTTTACTTTTTGAAATTGTTCAAATGTTGTGCAAGAAATCAGTAAAAGCTATACCAACTTGTATGTTATCTTTTGTGGAGCTTAGCAATATTGCTCTCTCCTACTCCAATTACCATTAACAATGAATACCTTTTTTTGTTGTGGGGAGGGTTTGCATTTTCCTTCACGTTTTGTTTCACAGGTACTTTTTAAAATGTCTTTTCTTAGCTAACTGTGCACCACCGTGCCAAAATGGAGGGATGTGCCTGCGACCTCAGCTTTGTGTGTGTAAACCAGGAACAAAAGGTAATTCCTGTGAGGATACAGTCGTGCAAGACACATCTTCCACTGGAGGCCGGAGCCCCGTTGTTCCCCCATGGCCCATACCCCAGCAGGCTGCCCAGCAGTCCTTCTCTCAGAAGGTGCAGGTCCCACCAAAGGTTGGCCCTATGACTCAGATGGCATTCACAATCAAGCAGAAGCCTCCTGTTGGGTTAACTCAGCAAATGCAACCACAGTAAGTGTTTTCTTTGTTTTCAAAGAAGTCCAGTATGTCAGATTTATAAAAAGTTGTTCCTTGCAAGTGTTTTCAAAAAATCATATTTGGAAACGTTCACAGATTTTTTTTTTTTAAACAGCTTCTTAACTGTAAGATTTCAGTGGATGTTTAGACTTCTATTATTTATGAGCCAGATTTCCTTACTTGAACAGAATATCGCATAGTATCAGTCAGCTTCTGTTTTCCTTAGAATATTACTGCTGTACTAATTTTGGAGGAATTATTCTTAATTTACACTGGTCACCTTTTGAGTTTAGCCTTGAACAGAGTCTGACATAGAATTCTGACACCTTAAGTAACCTTAAGTAACTGAGGAGAGTACGATTTGGTGCTTGTGTTCTGTTCTGGTTTCTTGTTATTTGCATTATGTTTTCTCTTTTAATGTACGTGTGCGTGGCTGTGCTACTTCTCGTTTGTGTTTGAGGTTCGGGATTGTATCTGACTGCTATTGCAACAAGGAAACACCCATCTTGTTGGAGAATTTTTTCTCTGGCTCTTTAGTAGCTGGTGACTTAGCCAGTCTTTGATACTATTTCTCTGAGCTTTAAATACTTAATGTGAATCTGAAATGTCTCTAATTGTACTCTTGTTTTTATTGATGAGGCTGACCTTAATTTGTTTCAAGACCCCATTTGGTATGGGAGGGAGGGAGCCGCACAGCAGGGTGGCAGCCAAGTCGAATGTCAACAGTTTTAGGTGTTTTCAGCACTGCTGTCCTCCCACTTTCAGGTGAAGTCAGTGACAAAAAGTGTTTCTGTCCTGTAACAGACATCGCTTTTGGAGAGCTGTAAGGAGGGTGTAGTCTGTCTTGCTTCTAGTCTCCAGAGCAAGATAATCAGGACTAGGAAATAAATTGTGTTTTCCTGTGTTCGAAACTGTAAAAATGAATGTGGAAGGGCAGTGTGTGATTATACAGTTCTGCACCTGAGTAGACATAGGCTCCTGACAACAAAGTTCATCCCGCCACTTCCTTTCCAAAGCTGCATCTGAGAATGGAGATCACTGGACACTGCCGATGTTGCTATTTGTTGTCTCATAACCTCTTTATCAGTTCTCTTTCCTCCTAAACCCTTCTAGTTCTTTGTACTGTTGTCCTAGTTCATCTAACTGTGGATCCACAAGCTAAACTGGGTTCCTACATGTCTTGTGTAATAAGCAGAGAAATTTGCCAGAGTTCCCTTGGAGTTCTAAGCCCTAAGCCAGTCTGTTCTTTGAGAAAGGTAGAAGGTAGAGCAGTGGGGGCTTTAGATACAAATACATCCACAGTCTTGAAAGACAGAGAAATTGCTACCCAATTTTAGTATTTCATAGTACTATGAGTCCAGTTTCATTCCTATCAGTGAAGCAATGGTTATTGAAGTGACTAATATGAAGGGGAAATTTCCAGTAAAATCATCAGAGGCTTTTTTCCTCTTCCTTCCCACTATGATAGTTTTTGGGCTATGATGCTGAAAGTATTTCTAGAGGGTACCTACAGCGTTTCATGCATCACGGAAGTCTCTTTACCTGCTTGCATAAAACATTGTCACAGACATAGAGGAAGCAACTTCAGACTGACAAAACCAGTCATCTGATCTGTGCTATCCAAAGTGCCTCTGCATGCTTCTATATGCAGTGGGCTTTGTTGTTCACGTGACCCTTCTCAGCCTAAGGATTTTCTCCTAACTCTGTAGAGAGACTTTTTCAGGTACATAGAACCGTTATTCTTTGATATCACGTGAAGATAAATCTATTTAGGTCAGCTTAAAATTGGCATGGGAAAATGGAAAACTGAGTCTCTGGATTCATGAGAATGCCAGCCTACAACCTTGGCAGCAGCCAGGTGTAGGAGCTGGAGATGGAGAGGAAATAGACTGTTTCACAAATCAAAGCAGTTGTATCAAGTGCAGCGGAAGGTGCTGCACTTAGATACAGCTGCTGAAATGAGTGCCAGCGATAGTTCCCGTATATGACTATGAGGGCAATTTACAGGGCTGAAAGACCTTTCTGAGGTCACGTCCCTAACATTAGTAGGGAGTAGACAGGCTAGTTCCTGTTTCAATTCCTCTTTGAATATCTTGGGATCTTGTATGTTGTGTGAGGCTGCCCAGATGCTTTTGGAATGGCTTTTTCTTTTCCCACTCCTAGAAAGTGGAGTCATCCATTGTCAGTGTGGTTGGTGTGCTGATCTGGACACTGCTGTTGTGCAGTCAAGGACTGAACTGGTGAGAGCTGGGGCAGAACCCAACCTGGAACACCTAATTTTAGCTCCTAGAGGGGGTTTGCCTCTACGGAGCTTCTGTTTTGCCATCCTCTGTGAATTTTTTTTTGTTTTCTATAGGAATGCAACTTTTCCAACTTCAGTCATCAAGACGTGTTCGTGCACATTTTCTTAGGATCATGATGGCAATGATATTTAGGAAAGCAGGGAATTCATTTCTTTCTTTCCAGGTATTTTTTTTTGAAGAATAAGGTGCTGAATGGAAGGAAAGCTGGAGAGAGATTAATTTCCTGGAATATCCTGAGTTCAGCAAGTCTGTCATAGCTCTGCTCTGAAGATGGATATACTGTAAGGTACAAGGTCTTATCTCAGAAAAATGTTAGCAGAAGGTATAGATGGCTGTAACTGAAGACAAGTGGTGTTTCAGACACAAAAATCTGCTTCTTATTGGAACCTGTAGGGAATTCTGATCTCAGTAACAGGCATGCTTCGTGGGCCTGAATTCCTGTGATAGCTCTCCAGTAACTCTGGGTGTTCCTTTCACATCTTGTGTTCTTACTTGTTGGCAACAGGATAGCTCCAGCAGCTTGATTTTGTACATTTACCATCTGTGTGAGTAGAACTTTTTTTTTTTTAAGGAACCTTTCTAGTACAGTTTTGGAAATGGTCACCAGAAGAAGTATAGCATCAACCAGCTGAAGCCGAACAATACACTGAAATGTCACAGCATTGCTCCTTCAGCCTCTTTTGGAGGCGGCTGGTGATGAAATGTGGAAGTCTGCTTTAATGTTGGGCAAAGCAGAGCTCATCAAAGGAGTGGTGAACGCACAGGCTTCAGGTGGCAGATTTGGACTTACTGGTGTGTCTTATGTGCCCAGAAATCTTTGCTGAGAGATCTCCTCCAAACCGGTGTTTCTGGCTCACTGGGTCTAGTCCCATGCTATTATAGGCAGATGTATTGCCTGCTAATTTTAGTAAACCTATCAACTGGTGTCTTAAAGCTGTTGTTTAACTTCTGTTCAAAGATGTAGTGTTTTTTCCAGTTTAAACTATTTTTTCCCAANCACTGGGTCTAGTCCCATGCTATTATAGGCAGATGTATTGCCTGCTAATTTTAGTAAACCTATCAACTGGTGTCTTAAAGCTGTTTAACTTCTGTTCAAAGATGTAGTGTTTTTTCCAGTTTAAACTATTTTTTCCCAATTTTAACTAGTTGATGGCATATCAGGGTGAATTTAGATTGCAAATAAAGTGCCGAGGAGAACAACTGGGCATACTGAAATCGACAATGTTGGACAGTCATAACTGAAAATAGAATACATTCTTTGTGTAATATATAATTGGAAGTTAAATGTTTATATATATATTTAAAATCTGTAGAGATTTTTGACCTTCTATTGTACAAACTACTGTAGGCTGAGGATTACTGTAAAGTATAAGAGATTGCTCTTTTGGCTATTTCCTGTCTTGCATGCTAATTCTTTTTTGTATCTTTGACTATGTATAATTAATTTTTTTAGAACTTCTCGTTCTAAGATTGAATAATATGATGATGTATCAGGTGATGGTGTAAAAAAGATTATAGACAGGCTTTTTGAAGGTTAGTAGCTAGTGCAAAAGTAAATATTTCTAGAGAACATCTTTTTTTGCCACTGTTGATAGTTCTGTACTAAAGATGTACAGAACAGGTGACACTCTATACTTACAAGAGCCCTACACTTGAACTTAAGCCTGAGGTCTGTTTGAAAATACTTTATGGAAGCTCTTGATAATATTGAAGTTTTGTCCGAAAAGATCTTGACTTTTTTTTTTTAAGAAAACTTTTTTAAGAAAAGGAGGGATAAAACTTAGGTTGAAAGTATAAAGCAGTCTGGTCCAACCCTTTGGTTGCAGCAGGATCACTTTAAAGAGGCTGCTCTGGGCTTAGTGCAGTTGAACTTTGAATACTTTCAGGATGCAAGGTTGGAGATCTCCAGTATTTGTGCACTTCTGTTGCAGAGTTTCACCACCCTCAGGAGAAAAGAGTATTCTCCTTTAATAGTTGAAGTTTCCGTTGTTGCACATTTCTTGTTACTCTGTGTCTTTTTGCTGTGTGCCTCTAAGAACTCTGGCTCAGTCTCCTCTACGGATTCTCAAGAGGCACTTGTAGATTGCAATATTATCCCCTTGAGCTGGTGGGTTTTTTTTTTGTTTGTTTGGTTTTTTGTGGTGGTTTTTTTTTTTTTTTTTTGTTTTTTTTTTNTTTTTTTGTTTTTTTTTTTTTTGCGCTGAGAAATCGTTCTCCTTGTATGCTTGGTGTTCCAGTCCCTGACAGTCTTGGTGGCCCTCTGCTGGCCTTGCTCCACTGTGCTGGTGTCTTTCTTGATTTGGAGAGTCCAAACCTGGTCACAGTGTTTGAGATGCAGTCGCACAGGTGCCTGATGGAGGGAGCAATCATTCCCTTGACCTGTATGGCTATGCTGCTGCTAATGCAGCCTGGTATGTGACTGGCGTTCTTCACATGCAGATATGCTGCTGACATGTGTTCACCTCATCCACTAGGACCCCCGCTTTTCGTAGGAATGTTTTCCAGCCGTTTTGGTGCCAAATCTACACTCTTGCACAGAGTTGCTGTATTGCTCTTGGAGTTTGCCTTTGAACTCTGCAAGGCCATTTCTCCAGCCTGTAAAATTCCTCAGGTCTCAGCGTAACAACCGCTCCTCCTTATTGGAAGTGTGTATAACTGCTAAGACTGTATTTTTCCCCTTTTCCAGGTCATCAATCAAGTCACTGAACAATATTGATCCAGTATTGATCTCTAAGAAAAAAAAAGATAGTCACTTAATCTCCTATGATTTGGATGTTGTATCACTGAATACCCCCTATTCAGACAGAGTTTTTACACCCAGTTATAGTGATCCATATCTCATCAGTTTTTACATAAGGGGATGGCTGTGTCAAACACCTCATGAAAATCCGGGTTAAAAAGACTGATCATGCTCCTTTCATGTGCTGAGCTAGTCATCTCATCATAAAAGTCAAACAAAATCCAAGCAAACAAAACAAAAAAACTTTAATTCAATCTAAAAACTGGAAAGTGTTTGGTTTCCTGACTTCTGAAATTTTTTGTTCAGTTGTTTTCCTGTTGTTGTTTCCTGTTGGTGATGCTCTTTCCCTTTGAAGCCAGGAACTTGTGTGATACCCTGCATTCTTTCTTCAGGAGAGGAGATCATATGTTCTCTTGGCCTACACAGAGGAGCTGGAAGCAACTGAAGTGTAGTTCCAGTGAAGATATCTTGGAAAGTATTATTTTTGATTCTAGGATAAATATTCCATATTAGCATTTTTACATCTGAGCTGATACACCTAAGTGTGTACTTGAGGGTGTTGAGCCAGCCATGACTACACTAAGATACAACCACGGAGTGTTACCTGGTGCCTCAGAGCTTTGGTCTGTAAGTCATGGGCTACTCGTTCTGCCCTCCTAGAGCCCAGTGACATAGATGTTTGAGCTTCTGTTAGCACCACGTGCTTCACAGCATTGGGGTGTTACTGTTCCCAGACTAAAATTTAACTGCAGTGGTCAGAGGTGAGATTTTCCCAGCAGTTCTTGAGGTCACTGCTTTGTGTCAGGGAGATGAAAAACTGGCATTCCATCTGCAGGTTAAACTGACGACTGCATCTCTTCAGTATAGACTTCTAATGTAATGAGCTCAGGGTGTTCTTGTTTTAGGTTTGCTAGTGCAAGGTGGCTCTGGGCAGAATCAGGGAAATAACTTTCCCATTGTGAGCTATTTGGGGTGGATTCTGAGATGCCTTTTGCACGGTGCTTTCGATGAGAGACTTGCTGCAAGGAAACAGTGTACCCTATTAGCCATCAGATTATTCATGTTCTTCCTAATAGACTTGTAAAGAGTTTATGCAGACCAGTTATCCGCATTATCCTGTAAGGCGCGTTCCTCTTAAGAATGTGTTGGGGGTTGAAGAGGTTTTCTTTTTGTGTGTGTATGTGTTCTTTTCTTCTCCTCTCAAAGGAATTTTTCCCCATGTTAAGGGGCGATTGCTGGGGTACTTAAAAGAAACAAAGGACCTAGCCAGCCACAAGGGAGGGGCCCAATTGTCCTTTTTTTNTATATATATATATAAGTGAAGACCTGTTATTCCTATTTCTGATGTATTTGCCTGAAAGCCCCTCATTTTCAAAATTATAATGGTTCGGGAGGAAGGGGGTTACATTTTTTCCATTCCGGGGTGGGAGGGGGACTCCTGCCTTCCTTAGTAGACACCTGTCCAAACCAGGACAGAATGTCAACACACACTTCCCTCCCACAATCCCAGCAACCAGAACAGACTCCATGAGGTAAATTCAATTTTCTAATTAGCTTGTCATTAAGTTTGGGGGGTTTTTGAGTGCTACTGGAATATGCTAATGTTTCTGTATGTCAATACAGCAAAAAGAGACAGTGATTTAGGCATGTTCCATGTATGTGAAAATGTCTTGCTTTCAAGGCACTGCTTTTCAGGAAAGAAAATTGCCTCTAAACTGTACTGGTGCTGTCAACTTAGTTGAAAAGCAGACAGTAAGCCACCATTTCAAGCCATAGCATTTTAAATTTTTTCTTTCTAGCTTAAAAACACATGTGCCCGACCATTCAGTGTTCGCACGGCGTTTGAATGCATAATGAGAGCTTTAATGAGGCTTTAATATTTGTTAGTTTTGCAATATGCTATATTCTCTTTCAAAGTGGCTGTTTCAGGTTGTAGTTTGGTTTTTTGGTTTGTTTTGCTTTTTTTTCTCTGTTACTATTGAAACTTCTACTATTTATCATCAAACAATTATTTCAGAAGATGGTGGGAAACTATTGGAAGAACTTCTTTCCAGGGGCTTGCTGGGGCTGTAGGAGTACGGCTTTTCTTGGAAAGCATGACAGTATGTTTTCAGTTTCACAGAGATACATTTGTATTGTTAAAAGTTTGGTTTGATATATTGCTGTTGTGTCATTCACAACATTGTGGCATTCAGAATCTTGCTATTAAAAAAGTTTCTCTGTTAGCAAGTGTTTTTGATTGTAAAACAATTATGCAACAATTTTATATTTACTTTAGCCAAACAGATAAAAGGAACCCATTCAGGTTCTCCTCTAAGCAAACTACTGTGCAACAGTAACGATTATGGGATGGGGCTGAGATCAAAACAATGTTGCAAATAGCCATTTTCTTTGCAGCAAATGGGAATAGTTTTCATGTGATTTTTCATTCCTTTCTTTAGAGCTGTGAATAGATCTCAGTAGCTTGATTTGGAAAACTGTCTCCTGTTAAGATACATCTGTACCTTTAACTTTCAAAGGAAGAAAAGCAAAGTGAGAATAGGTTTCATTACTCATTTCAGGTATAAAAATGTGATTTAGCAATATTCTGTCTTTAGAAAAACCTGTGTGTCTTGGTTTAGTGTTGTAGTGATCAAATGATCATAGAACCAGGGACATTTTCCTCTGTTTCAGGTATTTTGCACTTGAAAATGTTTGTGGATGTCTTTGGTCATTGTATCAGAAATCTTGCTGAATATTTGATCTAAAGCCCTTTAAAATATTAGCTGCACCTATTAGCTGATTTCTATGTTTTGTGTATTAATAAAACTTTTGGTATTGGTCCTAATTTCCAGTTGCTATTGAGTCTCCAGTGTTAATAACCTTGTTAAACAGATAACAAAGACCCAAAGAACCCCTCTTCAGGGGATTTACTTAGTCGTAGCATTTTGCTAGTGTAGCAGATAACTAGATGGATTAAGAATCTTCATTAAGATGATGTGAACTGGCCTTAGACAAAGGCAGATGTATCTTCAGGGTTGGGCCTTTCTGATTAATTACAAATGCCTCATTGATTTCATTGTTATAAATAGCCTGTTCATGACTCAGGAACCCTGAGAGACACATATTTCATCTCCAGTGAACTTATTTTCTTCAGTGCTAGAGTCTGAGTATTTCACTGAGAAGCAGTTTCAACTTTACCTAAGCCCCATAATAGTTGTGTGCCGTATATCCTTGTGCTTTGATCAATTTTTCCCAGGAGTCCAAAATTACTGTTTTATACAGTGTGTAATCAGGTGCTAATCTAACCACTTCTAAGGAGGTTTATTACTCGTGTCATCTTGTGCAAAAGTTCAGGGGTTACTGTTCATCAGTATCTGTTGAGACCAATAGTTCTTTTTGTGTGAGCGTAACTGGTGAAGAACACTAGGCTGATGGAGGAAGTGGGCTCTTCTCCTGATATTATTGTTCAAATATACATTGAGACTTTGTAACCAACCAGCAGTGTATTAGAGGGACTCTGCAGTAAATCCTTGTTTGTTTCCCTCTTTATCAAATTCTCCCTATATTAGCCCATAGCCTTAGAGAGCGGGGCTGGAGCACCAGGTGAACTGTCGGCTAACTGCAGTGTGCAGCACGGCGTTGTTTCTGAAGATAACTCTGCAGGTGTGCTCAAAAGTTTTGTAGGCAATTGAATCATGACTACTTGACTTTGGGTTAAGCAACTTCCTACACTAAGCAAAGGACCTACTGTTATTCAGAAATTACTTACCGTATGTATTAGGAAAATAAATATTATCTGGAGTAATAGCTCAACTAAGTGTTGTAGTTATTGAAGAGAATTTCTCTGTGCTTGAAAACATAACAAAGCATCATTTCTGATGCGGAGACATGAAGTTCGTAGAACAAATGAAGTGTCTGCAATAAGCCAGTGTTTGCTACAGCCCTGGATTTTTTACTAATATAATCTATAGCTTTGAAAATATCGCCTTCAGATGTGTAAAGGAAAAAAATATTTTCTGATAGGCTTTATCTATTGTAATTTTTTTTTAAGTTTAAAGTACAGTCTTTAAAACTTACCATGCAGCTGGGGGACAGACTTTATTAAAGCCTCTAGCCTGCCTGGAGGATATGAAAAGGAATTCTTCGTCAGCTTGGATGCTATGAGAAATGATGTTTTGGGTTTGTCAGGGATTTTATAAGTGGTTTTATAGAAAAGACTGCTTTTGGATATTCCATGTGCTGGTTTTGTATTTTTTGTTTCATTAAAAAAACAACTGAAGATGCAGTTCTGTATGTTCTGTGTCAAGAAAAGCAATTCTAGTAAAAGGAGATAGACCATTTTAGTACATACTATTATGTCATTGGGCAGTAGGTGGCAAGCTTTGCTTTTCCTTCTACTTAGGGTTTATTTTCATCTTGCAGAATGCCAGAATTTTTAGAGGAGTGGTTTAAATTCACAGGATTATGTCATTTATTGGCAGCACATTTTTTAAAGAATCTCTTTTGTTCACTGTGGGTAACTGCCTTGCTATTGAATACTGAAAGAAAGCTTTTCAAACAACAGATGATGCAAATCAAGAAGTGTGAGCTCTGTTGTATTGTCTCATGACTTCTGTGGGCAGTTCACTAATACACATTATACAAATGAGGTGAAATCACAGTCAATCTGAAATTATTTGGGATCTTCCTGTTCAACTTCTGTTGTGGACCACAGTACAGCTAGGGGCAAGGGGGGACAACACCCTCTTTTAACACAATATTTTCCCATATCATTTGTATCCCTGTAATTTATAATCTAAAGAAAAAATAATAGAATAGTTGTTTGTCTTTCTTATGATGTGTCATGTCCTGTTCTGGTCTGTGTGCTCACATCCTCCCCTCCATTCCCCTATGAATTGCTGTAGCTGTCCTCACAAACTCAGCCTGCTCTGCTGATGTGTAGCATTCAGCATGGGGAGAATAAAACAGCAGCAGCAAATTGTCCAGATAAAACTAAGGTTGTGTAGAGAGGGCAATGCTTGAGTGCTTGTCTTTAGGAACTTTCTGTTGGGGGTGACTGTTAATACCCCTTCTCTGCTCAGAGTTCTTGCCTAGAGCAAATGACCTGGAAGCTGATGAATTTAGTGGTCAGCTCTATATCTTTACCAAGGATACCAGGGTTGTAGAACCTCTACTCCTATGCAGTTCGTCTCAGCTGTTTTCCAGCTTAGACATTGTCAGCTGTTCTCTAGAACAATTTTTACCCATTAGCAAAGTTAATTCCTTGAGTTTCCTCATAATGAATGAGTTAGAGTACTTCTTGCTTTGCTGTTGAAGTTTTGGGCAAGTTTGTTCTGGATTAAAAAATTTACACGCCTCTCACTCTCAGTCACTCCATCCTATGTGCACTTTATTCCTCTGAGGAAGATCAGCTGTCTTGGATATCCTTGATCCCAAACATCAACATATTCATTTAATTATGTCATTCTAGAAATTCTAAAACAGTAATTAATATTTTCTTCTTACTACATCAGGGCATTCTGCATGGGGGGGGGGGGTGTCTCCTTATGTACATAGAGGCTCCATATGAATTTACATTTTCACTGCTGAAGCTTTCTGTCCTCACACAATTCCTAATGAAGATCAGAAGTATTTTGGGACTAGTAATGCAGATCTGAGCTGTCAGTTGAGGGCATGGTTAATTTCATTGTTGCAGGAGCACTAGGCTAAAGGGATCTTTGGCATCAACTATTGGTAAATTGAGACCAGTGTTTTGAGATTCTGATAGTGTGGTTAGCTCTCACTTCTGTAGTCTTTGGCAGTGCTATGATCTATGTGTGTGCTAGAACAAAAGCTGGTTCAAAGGTAGTTACTCATCTCTTTGTGCTGCCAGGCACTGAGTCAGCCCTCAAGAACACTTCTATTCATCATTCTAGGGAAATGTAGTCATCAGGCTGCAGGAGCTAAAGTCACTGCTTAGTTCAAAGGGCTGGTCTCCCTCAGGACTGGGATCGTTTGTGTTGGCAGCAAAGATGATTATTTTTTTGATGACAGTAATGTTAGTCTTGGGTTGGTGTCCTTTTTGAACACTGCTAGTGCACATTTCAGTGCTAATCCATTAAGATAACAGATAATTTGTAGCTACCTCTGTTGGATTGAGTACTTGCTGTTAATTGGGTTGTAGTAGACCTGGGTCTAAAGCCCATGGTCCTAAGTGTGGTGTGAAAGGCAAAAACGCTGTGACTATTACAAAATGGGCTAATAATTTTATAGATCTTGTTAGCTCACAGTGATGTGAGAAGCGGGCAGATCATTATGGCAAACTGCCGTGAGTGAAGCCTTTGGTATTTTGGTGGACACAGTCCAGTCTGTTCTAATGACTTGTTTATAAGACCTTTAGAATGTGAACATTTGCGATTTCTTCTACATCTATATAGGTTGAAATCTTTGGGGCTGCAAGCATCCACTTCTGTTGAGAGTCCCACACATATTCCTTTCAATGGACTGAACCCAGGTAGCATCTGGCCATGTCAAGTACTGTGCATATGCGGTAAACTTGTGTCCACCAGAAAAGCAGAGATATCTTGGAAAGAATGTTGAAAATATAAAGTATCACCACTGCAGCAGCATGCAAGGCACTCAGTAGATGGCAGCTGCAGTCCTATACCTCAAATTATTGTTCTTCCTGAGATACTGTAGCCTACCTTTGCACGAACATCTTGTTTTATCCACACTTTAGCTATGCTCTAGTTAAGTGAATATCTCACAAACAGCTGTTAGAGGATATTCAGTGTTTTCATTAGTATATTTGACAGGAAAAGGATTCTCAGAAATTAAATCTTTTTGATACAGAGACTTAATTATAGGGAGCCAACAGGGATTTCAAGCCAGCCAGAACTTACTCCAGACAGGAGGAGAAAGCTATTCTGTGTGATGGCAACAGCCAGTTGGTTTATGGTTTTTTGTGGCAATGTGACATCATTTGCCTGAGTAAAGCTCAGGTGCAAGAAAAGGATGGTCAGTGTTGGAGTACTAGCAGGGAAACTGTTGCCTGGCCATGTTGTACAATTTCCACTACTAGTTTCATCTTGAGTGTGAGGGAAGGATCAACTAAAAGCTTGTAGAATTCTCCACCCCTTCCCCGTCATTCACGACTCATCTGTCAGGACGCCAAACCAGACAACTTTCATTACAGTAAGAGAGAGAAAACAGCTCTGTCAGTCAGTCTCTAAGAGCTCACTGTGTTTGATTAAGCTCCCCAGGCACTGTGCATGAATTGTAACAAACTATACAAAAAACCTGTGTTCCACATGAATAATAAGGAAAGTTAAAGCCCGTCTAATTTTGGTGTGGGTTTTTTTGTTGTTGCTGAAGATTGTATTCTTCTCTATTGGGTTTTGTTGTGCCCAGAGTACTAGAAAATAGAGGTGGAATCTTGTTTAATTTCTACAAGTTTTGTATGAGAATTATCTGGTCTAATGACCTGTTGGTGTTGCCTGTCTGTTCTGCCGCCTTCTCTTGTGCTTCAATCTGAAACAGATCCTGAGAATCCCTCATAGAGAAAGGCATAAGAACCTTTCTAAGTGCATTTATGAGCCTTGATGAGAAGAATTAATTGGGACTGTCTTCTTTGGTCTTTTCTTCTGTGTGCATTCCTTTAATACACTTCTTAATTGGGTCTAAAGAATTTTGAACAGTCTTTCAGTTCATTAACTTTTTAAAACCAACTTCCATTTTATGTTCCTTCTTCTGTTTTGGAACTATGAACTGCTGTAGAGAATCTCTGGCTTTTTTCCCTGTCAGTGGTGGTAACTCTGTTTTGCTTACTCTTGAAGCATCTCTTCAGTGGTAATATCTGAATTGGATCCTGTACACAGGTTAGGCCAAACCAACATTTTATTATTTTCTTCTGCATTCTTGAATGAGCTGATCCGTGAAGATGATGTTAATTACATTTAAAATTTTGGTTCAGTGTTGTGGTGTTGCTTTGGGAGGTAACTGAAACTTCATACTACCGCTGTTGCCTGAGTTCCTTCCTTCAGCTGTCACCACCTTAGGCAGCTAATAACAGTCCTAATGTTGTGTTTTCTCTCCTTTTTATTGAAATTACAGATCACAGAGATGCTCTGTTAGTGACTGATATGGTTAACTTGCTGATCTAATTTGAGGCTACTCTTTGAGAAGTAGCATCACTCCTTCACCAGGTGATCTGTTTAATATCCAGGATACTACATGGATTTTTCCCAGTCCTCCCATTAGTTTTACTTTCCTAAGATAGGAATGGTTCCTTCCTGATAAGTCTGGTCATTCTTTCTCATTTCTATTTCTTGAACTTATACTGCTTCCTGTAGAAGCACAGATTCTTCTGATTCAGTTGCCTTCTCTGTTCAAAAGCACACTGTTTAAAAAGCTTTCAGTTTTTTCCGTTTCTACTGTTACCTGTTTGTTACCAACCCTTGCTTTGTTCTGTACTTGAGTGTGCTGACTTGACTAGAAGTTGTGACTGCATCATTCAGAGCTGTATACTTTCTTTCCCAGTTTCCGATTTAAAAATTCTCCCGTGATACTTGTCGGTTCCATCAAGCTTTAAACGGAGTTTTGTCTTCCATAGAGCATTCTCTGGTCCAGTTTCTGACAACTCTGAACTCCCCTATGTTTATACAATTTTCTGAACCATGTACCGAAACTGTCAACCTCTTTGGCACCTAGTTTGTGCAGACTTAGCAAAAAGTGTTAAATTTTAGTGCATGAGACAAATGTGCTGTCTGTCATTTGGCACTTTCCCAGAATGGTTTGGTTTGCAAGGGACCTCTAAAGACTGTCCTGTTCCAACTTCTCTGTCACAGACAGGGAACCTTTCGCTAGAACAAGTTGCTCAAAGCCCCGTCTGGCCTTGAACTCTTCTAGGAATGGGTCATCCACAACTTTTTTGGGCAACCAGTGATGCTGCCTTACCATCCGTATCGTAAAAAGTTGTTCTTTATGTCCCTCTTTCAGTTCAGTGCCCCCTCCCCTTTCAGCTAAGGTCGTGATTAACACACGAGAAGTAAATGCCTCTATATAATAATCATGATTCCAAAATATTTTATAACACAGTATGTTACAAATATCAAGTTCTCAAGAAATAGTCTAAAGTTGTGGTAGGGAGAACAGTCAACAAGATCTAAACTTAAAGGCTGCAGTCAGTACTTCTGTTTTTACATCAGCTTCCTAGTTATAAAATTTACAGCCTTAATACGTTTACTTTTTTTTTGAAAAAATTTTCACTGTGATTCCACACTCACATTCCCAGCAGGATACTGCACAACTGCTTTCTGAACCACAATCCCAGATTGCTTTGGAGCAAAGTTAATACTTAGGTAATCTTCAGCAATTGCCTCTGGACAGCAATATCTGAATCTAGAATTCCTTTAGCTTTGAGCAGTTTTTAAAGTACTTTTAGGATGTGAGTTTTTTGAAGCCTAAAGTTCTTACCTTTGTATGGGTTTTACATTGGGAGAGCTCTTTCCTTAGACNTGGAGCAAAGGCTCTGGTGTCTGTCTTACATCCTGAACTGGAACCTCAAAGCTCCAAAGTAAAGGACGACTGCTAATCGCCACAGTCCCAGCTGTGCCTCC
>VYZQ01066297.1:0-15499 GCA_013400655.1 Mystacornis crossleyi
AAAATGGATTTTAAATGGATTTTTCATCAGTAGATAGTGATTTATTGAAGCAACTCTTTGTGGCCGCATCTTGTGTGTGGCCACACCTTTGGCAAAAGACATTCTCAGGTGAAAGACATCAAATGGCTACAGCAGTGCCACAAAAATCCTACATCCAGTCCTCAGTCCTGGGATGGAGTCCTCTGTCTGATTTCAAGGACAAAAGTGGACAAACTTTTGACAATTTTGGCTTTTCTTCACGTGCATTTTGGAAGACCTTTGTTTCTTTTTTTCTTTTTAATCAGAAACATTTGTCGCCTCCCTCATCCTCTCTTTTCCTTAAATCCAAGTTCTTGTTTTCTGATTAATCTCCTAGTAAATTTGAAAGCATTCACTCTTTTTTCCCAGAACTGAGGCTTGGATGGTGATGCACACTCCTACAGGCATAACAGGACATGAAACAGCAGCGAGCAGATTCCATGAGCATCAGAAGCACCGCATTTCAGATCACCTTTCCAAGCCGTCATGTTCACTAGAAAAGGCATTTCTTGCCACCATATGATGCTGAAAGCCAACAAAAGCCAGAGCTTCCAAACTCATAGCCATTTATATCCAAAATGCTCTCTCCCTTTGTGTCAAAATACTGAAGGATCTTTTTACAAAGAAGATACCGAAGCCTTTTTACAAAGGCTTTTTGTGAAGCAGACATATGAAAAGACATGAGGGAGTAGGATATAATTCCTCCTGAGATAAAACGCATACATGTCAGAGTGTTAAGGGGTCTTCACTCTGTTCACACCACCCTGTCCCGGCTCACTGCTGCTCCTGCGCTGTGAGCACCCAAGAGCAGCACAAAATACCATAACCAGAATGTATTGTGCTCAGGGTAAAAACAAAACCAGAAGTCTCAAATGTGGTCCGATGAGGCTCTCTTGGGCTGAACTTTCAGGCAAGTAAAAAATGTCTATTTGTTGGGCTCATGAGAGGAGGAAGTTTGATTGATGGGATCTGCTGATGTTACTGCTGAGGACAAAAGACACTTATTTTGGCTAGCACTTACTATCATGCTATTTTTGTTAGTGGTCTAATTCAGTGGTTTTTATAGTTCATACTTCTAACTGAATATGCATCTCTTGTCATCTAGAAAACAAATGCCTTTCCAGGGTTCCAGCAAGCTTGTTTCTTTTGGAAACCCTCTGTTTCTGACTATCAGTGAGTCACAGTGATAGAGGGAATGACAAATAATGGGGATGCACAAAACCCTATTCAAGAAGAGCTCAGTAGTCAGCCAAGGTTGATAAAACATTTGAAGATCACAGTTAGCAAACAAATCCCCATTAAAAAGCTATAGCAGCTTTGAAAGATGGGCTGGAAGCCATATCGGAGCAATCTTGAATTAATTGCTTTAGTCATTAACCAAAAGTGAGCAATGACCTGAAAACACAAAACAGGTGAGTTTCCTGAACTACCACTGCGATGGAAAATGTTGCAAAGGGAAGAACAGATACAGGCTTCTATTCAAAATGAGCAGAGACACTCTCCAGCGTCCTCAACCCCTTTGGTTTGCCACCCTACCCTCCCAGGAGCTGAGCCTCTTTCTTCTCTTTTTTCCCCTCTGCAGGTTTGGGCACAAACTCTGCCTTCTGGTCACAGTCCTCATCAATGCAGTTTCAGGGGTTCTGATGGCCTTTGCACCAAGCTACACCTGGACGGTGACGTTCCGCCTGATCCAGGGACTGGTCAGCAAGGGAGGCTGGCTCACAGGCTACGTCCTCAGTTATGCAGTTAGCAATTGCACCTTCTGGGCAGGGACCCCTGTTTTAGCAGCAGGACTGACCCCCACTGGCACCATCTGATTTCCAGAGCACTGTGTGTAACAAGAGCAGAGCAGACAGTGACACCGTGCTAGTTACTGCCAAACGGCACCTCTTTGCTTAAATGCAGGTGCTTGTGACCCAAGCTTGCACCAGCTCATAGACATAAATGGAATAATTAGGAGGCAGCTCTGAAAACTAAGAAATGTTCATACCTGGAGAGCACATGCCAAAATGATGGGCAAGATCTAGAGGCACAATCAAATTGAAAATACTGTGAAGATGTGTAGCACCTGATGGAAGCACCTGATCACTGTGCAAGCAGTGATGGGAAAGACAACACTTGTGTTTCATAGCCTTGGTGCCAAAATGACTTTTGCTGTGCTGCTTCATCTGCTTGGTGGGAAGGGAGGCTCTGTTCCCAAGCCATATGGGAGGAGGGAGATGGACACAAACAAGTCACATCTGTCTATTTTATTTTGCCATTTCTTTCTTAGCTTGAGGGAGTGGGTTGAAGAGAGCAGCCTTTTCCCTGTGTTGATGTGTGAGGGCCTGACACACTCAAAGGAAGGGGCAAAGTCTGCAGCTGACCGGGGCTGGGACTTGCCCTGTGACCGAGACCAGCTCTGCTCTCCCGTCCAAACCCACGGCCATGTGCCAATACCCAAGGATACAGCTAAGCTCAGGGGCTACGTGTGGTCTCAGCTGACAGGAGTTATGTTCCCCAGGCTCTCCAAACCTGTTTTTGCTCATATGACTTGTCTATGCAGTCGCAGAATTTGTTGGCTCAGAGTACCGGAGGGCAGCAGGCATCATTTACCAGGTTGCCTTCACCCTGGGACTCCTCATCCTCACCACCCTGGCTTATGCACTTCCACACTGGAGGTGGCTCCAGCTTGCAGTCACGCTGCCCAGTTTCTTTCTCCTGCTCTACTATTGGTAAGTGCCTGCTCCTGCAGCTCCCAGTAATGCCACACCACACTGACAAAATCAGGGGACAGTGGCTGAGAGCTGAAGGTTCTCCTTAGAGATTGGCTGTAGTGCTACAAGTAGGATTTCCAAGAGGATATCGGATGAGATTTGGCATTTTTCTGTTCCCTCTGCCCAAAGGTTTACTCTGACTCATCTAAGAGCAAGGGGCTACCTGCACCATGGTGTAATGCCTCTGTGTTTGGAGTCCTTGCCACACATCACAAAATAATACATCATTATTTCTTGACCAGTCCTTGAGCTACGGTGGGAAGGGAGTTTTCTAATCATCGATTATAACTGGTTTGGGTTGTTTGGTTTTTTTTAATGCAATCAGCACGGGGTTGTTTGGGGTTTTTTTTAATTGATTAAAAATATTTCTTAGACTATAACTAGATCAGGGAAAAGAATTGGGATGTGATCTTTTTTGAAAGGTTACTTTTAACATGGTAGAAATTAAGGATCAGGTTTCAAGATATTCTTTTTTATATCCACAGACTATTAGCTATTTCTAAAACTTGTCAAGAGAATTTATCTCAGACTAATGTTTCAAAACTGTAATAAACTGGGTTTAGATCTAAAAAAAAATAAATTCAGGCTACCTTGCCACTCAAATGGAGCACAATTCAGAGTGCAGTCACTGGCAGCCACAGCTACCACTGAGTTCAATTCCACCTGTGAATCCTCAAAGCACCATAGGATCGTAGCCTGAGAAACTCAGTTCCATGTTCATTTTCCGGGTACCAGTAATGTGCACTTTCCTTCTGTGTAGCTGTCATGCTTACGTGTGTTGCAGGTGTCTGCCTGAGTCTCCCAGGTGGCTCATAGCTCAAAAGCAGAATGATAAAGCTATGGAAGTTATTAAGCGCATCGCCAAGGGAAATAGGAAGAAGCCACCTCTTTCTTTCCAGGTGACTGCCCTGCATTTGCTGCATATGTGCCAGCTTCAAGACAAATAATATTATGAGTTTAGGATTGTGTTGGATTTAGAGTAGAGAGCAGTCAAAATCACTGCAGTTTCCGAAAGCAAAGGCAAGTGAGTTCCCTTTTACTGCCTAGGAGCCTCACAGAGCATATTTGGGAAATCTCATGACTTTAAATTCCAGAACATCCTTATTCATTACTTTTTTTTAATGTTGCTTTGTGCCGTACACAACTACAGCAGATATGAAGATTGTCTGTATAAATTTTCCTATTTCCTTTATCCAAAGTACTCTGGAGAAGTTATTTTGACTTTAGTTACTTAACTGGCTCTCATCTCATGAAAACTCTCATCCTCCCATCAGTCTGAAGGAAAATATTCACTGTAGTGCTCACCACCTTCTCCCCCATCCAATGTAACCTCTTGTCCTGTCACTTGTGGATCCAGAATCTCAGCTCCAAAAATGAAGATGGAGAAAAGTTGAAACCTTCATTCTTAGACCTGGTCAGGACACCTCAGATCAGAAAATACACATTCATTTTGATGTACAGATGGTAAGGATGGGAAGGCTTTTGCAGCCCAAATAGAGGTGTGTGATTTGGGACCATTAAATCACTGTCATTGATTTAAGCCTGTTTTGCCCTGACCAGCTGCAAATCTCAGTTCTTTGCATAAACTGTCTCCCGGGGCGGGGGATCAGCTTCATTTGCACCCTCTTCTCTGCCCAAGTTCACAAGCTCTGTCCTCTACCAGGGGCTCATCATGCACATGGGAATAGCTGCTGGGAACATGTATCTGGATTTCCTTTATTCTGCTCTTGTCGAGTTCCCAGCCGCCTTCATCCTCATGCTGACGCTGGATCGAACTGGCCGTCGCTACACCTGGGCGGCAGCCAGTGTGATGACCGGGGTTGCTTGCCTCATTACAGCATTCCTGCCAGACAGTGAGTTCTGCAAACCTCCTCCATCAAGAAATTCTCTCCCCATTTCTTGGTTGTTGCCCTGGAAAATAGAAAAAGTTCCTTGATAATCTGGCCCATGTCAGTACTGCGATCCAGTGCAGTTAAATACCATATACGCTAATTTATGTCCCAGCAGCAGCGTTTATACCTGCCAACGAGAGGCTGGAGAAATGGGGTGAATCACATTTCCAAAATGGCATCAAATCACATCATAAGTCTGCAGGTGCTAGGTCCTGAAAAAAGTCATGTTCACGTGTCCACAATTTTTATCTGGCCAGAACTTTGTATTTCAATGCACAGTTCAGGGGTTTCATCCAAAAATCCCCACACTTTCCATTTCTAAAAAGGAAAAATGTATTGGCACATGCACACACTGAAACAATGGGTACAGTAAGTGATTTCTGCCATCAGTGCTGCTGCCATGAATGTAGGGTGTCAAACAACCAGGATGACAGACACTTGGCTTTGGTTTAGCTCCAAGATTTTGCTCCAAGGTCATTGTCTCAAAGCAGTGCATCACTTAAGGGCCACCAAATGAAATTCCTTTCCTTTTGTTTTATGGAATATAAGTAGACTGAAACTCAGACATTACAGTGCCACACAACTATGAGTTCACTGAGGGTACAAGAACAAACATACAAAATGTCATAGTAAAATGTTATATGCAAAACCCCCAGAGTGCCCAGACAACAAAAAATCATTTTAGGAAGTGACTGGGGAGAGCAGTGGCTGTGCAAGGTGCAACTGGGACCTGCTGGGGGAGGGCAGGAGCGGGACTCCTGTGGCCTCACAGCTGCTGCCTGTGCCAGGGTATGGAGCACAGTAGTGTCTAAGAGAGCACCTCACTCTGGGGACAGGTGTGGACAATTTGGGACCTAAAACCCCACGCGGCAGACAGAGGTGTGCTGGGCTGACTGTCTGTGTATGGCTAGGACTTTCATTTATTTGCAGCAGACATCTGTAGCTCCAGGTGTGAAAGCAATTATAGATCACACGCTGAGGTGGGGAGGCAAACACAAACCTGTCCCAGCTTGAAAGCCATCACAAGCCTCTGTGCAAAAGTACCGAGTACCTTCCTGATAAGCAGATTTCAACTACCAAACAATGCAGCTACCCTCTGTTAAATTTTATTGCAAGCAACAAGTGGTGTCCTGCATAAGCTTTTGATTAATGCACTGGATAACCCAAACTACTTTGTGTCATGGATTTCTCCTCTCTGTGACAACAGCCTAGCAAAGTCTCAAGACTTGGTTATTCGCTTGAATCAAAAGACAGTTGCATTATAAATTCTTTGTTGAGTGAAACAACAGCATCATGCTTTACTGTTTCCTTGAATTAAATATTTAATGCTGTTTTCTGTCAAGAGCAGAAGAAAACCATAGTTTTGTATTCAAACCTCAATGTGCACAGTGTCTTTCCAGCTCTTTATTGGCTTAAAATGACTGCAGCTTGCTTGGGCAGGATGGGAATTACCATGTGCTATGAAATTATATGCGTGGTAAATCCCGAGCTGTATCCAACATTTCTCAGGTAAGTGCACCACCTCCTGTCAGCAGGTAAAAGCACTGGGTGTTTCTCTGTGACAGACCAAGAGACTGGCTTACAGCTAAGGAGGTACAGCCATGGAAGAGGAATTTGCTTGTATAAAACACACCTTGAAATGGGGGAGGAGAGATGCTGAGTGATGCAGCAGAAACCCACCTCCTTCCGTGGCCAAAGCCCCTTCCCCACCCCTGAGCCCAGCACTGGGGCACCAGTTTTCTGAGGGAATGTGCAAGAAACCTTCCCAGACACCCTTCATGCTCCCTATCCAGTGCAGCGCAGTGAACCAGCAGAAGCCAAATGCTCTCCAGTACAGGGCTAGTCCTAATGTCTTACCTTGTCTAACTCTCCTCCCCTCACCCAATTCGTCTTTCAGTATGTCTCCTTGTGAGAAGGCTCTGCCTGTGCTCTCTTCTGATTATATTCACCACAACAGGGGCCAGGCCTTTCCAAGTCTCTTCCTAAGCCCCAGGCTGTTACATGTCTTCTCCTTTCAGTGCTCACGGTACATCTCTTTTCCCATCAGCTGCAAATCCTGGGCAGGGCACCGGCCTGTTCATCTTGCAGCAGGGCTGGGTGAAGCCTTGTGTGTCCTACGGGGGCACTGGGGTGCAGAGCTGGACAAGGCAGCCCCGGGCAGAGCTGGTGAACATAGGAGACGTGTGTGTTCATGTGTGTGTGTATTTGCATGTGCTCTGCAGGAACCTGGGAGTCCTCGTCTGCTCCTCCCTGTGTGACCTCGGTGGGATCCTAACCCCCTTCCTTGTGTACAGACTGGCAGACCTCTGGCATGAACTGCCCCTGGTCATCTTTGGTAAGAGCAACAAGAGGGGTTGGTTGGCCAAAGCTGAAATGAATTAGTTTGGTGATTCATTTTCTGTCTATTAAAAAAAAAAAAAAAATCATGGAGAGGTGCATAAATGTGTGTACATGTGTAAGATACAACTTGGTGAGTCTGTTTCATTTGGGTGTTTGGAAGTGGTAGCAAAGTCACCCCTTAGCCCCTTCTGTGGTGGAGGAACCCCATGCTTTTGGGACAGCCCTTTCAAGCTTTGACTTTCTCCTGCTGAGCCCTTTCCAATGGAGGCAAAACTCCGGGTTCTGTCCCTCTCACAGGCAGCGGGGTTACCTGAGTTGAGGTCCCAGCAGCTTGGCCTTGGCTCCCTGCAGAAAAGTTACACTCCACCTCAGGGTGGCCAATCTGTCAAGGATGCCCTGGCAATTTAGGATGGCAAAGGAGCATGTCAGCCCTAATGTTAAGGTTGCTATCCCAAAAAAGAGCTGCCTTGAATGTTGGCTACTGCACATACTCAAACCTGTGTGCCTGCATGAACCATCTGCCTTCAGCAGGATCACAGAGGTCTAAAACTAATCAGAAGATGAAATTAGCTAGGTGAACTAGCAGTAACATTCCGTGCATGCCCTAATCTAGCCAAAAGTAGAGATGACAGCTAGCCAGTATCACCTCAATCCCATGCCAGCTGGACAATCACAGGCAAAACCTGTTTCCTTTGTAACCTATTTCCTTTGTGCCTGAAGCAAGGAAGCCAGTCTCCCTCTGAGTCTGTGCCCCAGGACAGCTTTCTAGGGCTCAGATGCACCTCAGAAATGTCAGCAATTACTCTGACAGATACGAATCATGTAGATAAAAATCCAAGTGTTACTATTACTCTGAGGCACCCTCATTCTGTCACTGGGGCAGACATTGTCTGTCCATTGGGGCATTAATTAGTGACTTGGAATTAAACATGGGCATGACCATTGCATTGCCTTTGTGATCCTTGTTTTGTGCTCGCAGCTGTGATTGTTCTAATCGACAGTGGCTTAGTTTTGCTCCTGCCTGAAATGAAGGGAAAGGCTCTGCCTGAGACCATCGAAGACGCTGAAAATCTGCACAGGTATAGCATTAAGCAACGTCCTCTAAAGCAACTCATCTTTACATCACCTTAAACAAAATCTGCTTTAAAAATTCCATTTATTGTACATATCTGGAAATTTGTTGGGTTTTGTTGTACCCATATAAATACAGTGGGTGGCTGGTGGGTGACCCATCCCTGATAGCAATTATCAGGCTCTGGGCTCTCCTGTATGATCTGACTGGAATCCACAAACACCCCACATGTGAGCCAGACATTGGGAAAAGGTGTGGAGGGTGGTTCCATGGCCACCTGAAAAGCATCAAACAGTGAGGGGACTATTGATATCCCGGATGATGATCTCACTTGACAAAGACAAAGCTGGCTGAGATGTGGTTTTAAATTTGCGAAGCAGTGCAGTGAATGTCCTGTGGTTTCAGTGCTCTTGCCTTTTGCCTCAACCTGCAGCTTCTGGAGCACCTCCCAGGGTAAGGATAGAGCCCCACAAACACTGGAAGGGTTGCTTGAATTTACTGAAGATCCTGTGAAACCAAAAAATACTTGGCCTGGTAAAAAACTGGATGTGGGGAAAAAAGGACCTAATGTGGCCATAAAGAGTTGGCAGTGTAGCACAGCATAGAGCATGGAGAACTTGCCTCAAGGAAACATTAGGAAAATCATACATGCAACCACACACCCAGATGTTACTTTAGAAACCACTTAGAATAAGAGTTTTTACAGTAGGAAATGCCAGAGTTGAAGTTTCTAAAGGTACCATTGGGATATGATTTCCAGACAGCAGCACAGTTGTAATGAGGCCACAGAAAGTCTCCGATTTACTCCTTATTCTGCTGCTCTTCAAAATAGTCTAACCTCATTTGAGCAATTGCCAGTAGCAAGATAACAGTTAAACCTGGTTTTGTTGAATGAATGCAAGAATATGGACTATATACTGGATCATGCTGTTAAACACCAGGAGCATCATCTGTTTTTCCCCCTTTCCTTCCACAGGCAGGAGAGAACTAAAGAAAAAAATGTTTATCTTCATATTCTGACTTCTGAAGCTGCCCCAAAGTAAGGGCCCATTTTGCCCTGGATCTGCCTTTGTTGGGGCAGGGAGGAAGAAGAGGGACAGCAGAGCAGCCACAAGCCCAGACCTCATCCCACATCCAGAGGATGAGCCATCCCACTGCGGTGATTTTTCCCTGTTGCACTCCCCCAGCTGCCAGCACTCTGAGGCCTGGGGACTTCCTGAGCCAGAGGTTGTCCGCACACATTTCTGCTTCACTCTCTCATGGACCATCACGCCAATTTTTCTATTTGCCTCCTGAACACTTTCATGTTTCTGGTGTCCCAGGCCATCTGGCAGCAGCCACTCATGTGGCATAAGTGGGAAATTCATGAAGGAACATTTTCTTCTGCTTCTTATAAAAGTAAAAATCTCTTTGGGCTGCTCACTCACAGCTCATTTCTGTAGCAAGCAGGAGCGCAGCCCAGTTTACTTCCTTTGAGCTACACCTAACTGCACGAAAGTAACATATAGGCAATATCTGATTTACTGTCACAATTCCCTCTACATCCCTTAAAATCCTGGTGCTGTCAGTTGGTCTATGGCTCCTGCTTCCCAGATCAGCTTTGTGATTCAGCTCCTGGCACCCAGCAGCGAGCACTGCCACTGTAGAGCCCGCTGTGGGAGCCTGAGATGTCAACAAGCCCCTTTTCCCTGCTAGTTTTGCTCTTCTTCTTCCAGAGAAATAAGTACAAAAAATAAGCACTTCTAAGTCCGAGCTGGCTTTTAAGATTTGGTATTCCAGAATTTGACTGGATATTAGGCAAGCTGGAAAATTAAAAGGAAGACAATGAGGAGCTGGAGGCAGTGAAGGCTCAGGATGTGATGGGCCGCGTACAACTGCATCAACATTTGGGATCAGTGACGGGGAAGGGGCAGAAAGCCCCATCACAGACACCCCCTGGGACCAGCACAAACAATAACAGGACGTGGTGCCCTGCATATTAAAGTTTGTGTTTATGCATGAACGTTTTCCTAATGCTCGGAGCTTGATTATTTACATGGGCAAACTCCCAAACATCTGTCAGAAATAAGGACTGAGGCAGGGGGGAAAGATAAGCCAAAAAAAGGGTATGGCTTTTAAAGTAGATCTCCCTCCATTGCATGCTGGAAAATCACTGCTGTAGTGCCTTTGAAGGCTGAGGAGTCCTCTCCACAGCTTTTGGGAAACTGTGATTCACATCATATTCATCAACTTGTATACAGTCTCTGGATCTGAGTTGGCCTCCTGACCAGTTCTAGTTGTGGGAAAAGGCACAGTTTCTTAATATTTTAAAATATTAAGGATGTAGGATGACACAGTGGCGTAGAGTAGGAATGGGATAGGAGCACTGAAGTGTCCGAACAACAGCCATGCTTGCCTATTGGCATTGGATTTAGGTGCTGACAGCAACAGCAGAGGACAAGAACAGTCCTTAGAAAAGTGCAGCCCTTGGCCACAAGATCATCTGCCCAGCAGATGATGCCACAGAGAACACCAGACACTGTGTAAAAGTAAGGAGCAATTCTTCCTAAAACCCAGTTGGTGGGTGGGCACCCCGAAACACAGAGCTTTAATGTTCTCTTCAGGCACAGTTGATATAAAGTCCAGGTTTAAGTAATTAAGTGAGGGACAGGGTCTTCTTAAGGGGCCAGTCCCACTTTCATTAACCTGTGCCTGTTTACGTGCTCCCAGGCTCCTTGCCAGAGTCAGATGGTGCTTGGTCCTGAAGCGCTCCTTCCCAAGCTCCAGGGACAGCGCTGCCACTGGGCTGGTTATGCCCCGGCAGCCCCAGGAGCAGACAGGCTTCAGCTGCTCTGAAGGGGAAGGGAAGCTGTCAAACTGTGTTGTTTGAGGCAAGATGTGATGAGATTCAGTCACAGTCGGGGGGAGACACACTCCTGCCACCCCCTCAGGACACAATGCTGCTGCTCCACATTTTGAGAGCAGCTGGACCAGCTTTTACATCTCTTTGACTTCCCAACTTCAAGAAGAAATCCATGAATGGACAAAGGGCACCAGCAAGGAGATCAGTGAAGGACATTTGCCCTTGTGTTTATTAAGCTGCCACCAGAAGCAGATGACACTATCACTCGTAGGTGATTGCAAAGCAATGACATGCCAGAGCCTGCCACCTCTGCAGCTCCTGCTGTGGCAGTAGCAGTGCTTATGGGAATAAATACCAGCGTGATGGGTAAGGGTCTTCGGACTCAGCTTTTGTAGTTACTAATTTATTCATCTCAGTAGTTGCTTTGCTTGACTTGTTGCTACCTCCCCCATTTTCTATCTGCAGAGTTTTCAACAGGTTTTATATCAAAGAACTGTAAGTCACAAGTTCTGACAGATTTCTTTTAGTGCAGAGCAGGGTAATGTCTGCAACTACAGCAGGACACCAGCTCTACCAGACAGATAATTACACCCCCCTGTCCCTCTTGCCCTCTCAGCACAAGCTTGTTCCCTCCTGATCCTGAAGCAAATACTAGTTTTGCAAGCACCCAGGCCAAAGTCATGTCATTCCTGATCCGTCCCTACTCTTCTCAAGGCAACCTTGCCCTGGCCCTGCCTCGCTGGACAACATGCTTCCCTGCCTCAGAGGCCCTCACAGCAACACTGAACATTAACTGAGGCTCAGGTCACCTGAAGGCTGGTGCAAGGTCACTGGGATGCAATCCTGGGGGAATTTTCACCCTGCCTGCTAGAGTCCAGCAGTGCCTTTCTCAGCTGAGAGTTCTCTCCCTGCAGCTGATTATCAATGGGCAGAGGGATCTTGTACGCTGCTCACAGTATCCTTATGGAAAATCAGTGTTTGCCAGCACTGATAGGGACCAGCAACACAAACAGGGAAGGGGAGCCAGAGAACCACTGTCCCTGTTTTGCTCTGCAGCCACAGGTCTGTTACAGTCACTCAGTGGGATGGACTAGGAAATTTGTGAAGGTGCTGGATATTTCCTGGAAGACCCAGTGCTGACCGCGATGCTTCCTGAGGCACAGGACCCTTGGTCAGGGTCCTGCAAGTCCCCAAGCCTGATCCCAGCTCACTCCAAAGAATGCCCCTACAGGACACATGTATAAGCTATTACTTTATGAAGGAAATGAGTCTTTCTCCTATGCATTCTTTTTTGTGCTCTGGAGTTGACACATGCCCATCCTTGTAAGTATTCATCCTTGTGAGTAGCCAATAAAATAGGAGAAAATAACATAAATTTTTTAAAAACTCTGTGCAAGTTGTCACATGATTGAAACAGGTTTGTAGTTACCTTGATTCTACAATGGAGATAAATCTGTTATATTGTGCTGCCCCTTCATAAGAAAAGCCAACGAAATCATACTTCATGGAGGCTTACAAAGTTTTCTTGGGAGGGATCCCACCATACACAACTTAAGATCTCTTGAAGTCCACTTTTAAGCCCACACAGCTGATACAAAAATTTCCCAGCCCTAAAATATGTTTCTCTTAGTGTACAGAGGCGGAAGCACCTATGCAGCAATAGGAATAATCCTATCAGAAAACCCTAAGCATTGTAAATAAAGGATGCGCAGAGAAATTGAAATAAGAGAGGCAAGACTTTTGAGGGGATTTTTATTCTAAGTGGCATTTCCATGCTACTGCCCTAAAGCAGACTACCCAGCAAGAGTTACACCTTCTTCAGCCACGTGCTACTTCTGATCCTTGGACATGGAGATAGATTTTCTTGGCCTTTGGAGCACTTTGCCTGCAAGAGTAACAAGACATGAACATTAACCAGGAACGAAGGTGTTCAGTGAGCACCTAACTTCAGCTTCTTCATCTGCTCTCCCTTGGCCCCAAGAAAATGGTCATGTATTCCTTTAGGTTTGCTCTGGCTCCTCAGCAGATACTGGTGCTTCACGCACCACATGTGAAGCTGCTATCAAGACAGCCCTTTTTCTGTTCAATTGTTAAGGGGTTTTTTTTAACACAAATACCATTTATAATGGTGTTGCAGCATGTTTGAGTGCTGAATAGCGCAGCTATTTGTAGGCCAGTAAAGGCCTAGGCTACTTGTTTTCAAGATGCCTAGGTAGATGTGTGGCAAAAGGAGTCCAGAATTTGTCCAGTGAGAGTTTGGAAATTACTCAGCAACTTCTTGGAAACGAAGACAGCAGCAAAGTAACCCCTGGGCTTCCCTCTGGACAGGGATTTTGCCCAGTTTCAAGTGAAAGCTGCTAAAAGTTCATCATCATGACTCACCTGTGAAAGTTTTCAACATCCTCCACAGTCTCAGGCAAAACTCTTCCTTTAGTTTCAGGCAGAAGCAGCACCAATCCACCCGCAATCAAACCAAGAACAGCTTCAAAACAGAGGCACAAAAAGCTTGTAAGCATTTATCAACCACTTTCTAGTGCCAGACAGACAGGACACGTCAGTGGCATTTTATTTTGTTCCTCATACAAGGTGTGCACCTCAAGCCTCTATACACAGAACTGCCGTGCTGGTACAAAAATGGAGGATGTGGCTGCCCTGTGGGGGCAGCACCCAGCCAAGTCCTCTTGTGAGTTATGCACTGAACTGGGACACCTCAAACTGGACAACAATCCTTCCTTTCTAGAGGAAAGAAGTCTTTTTAGTGCTAGAGCATGTCAGGAAACATATTCCATTTTTATGCTATTCATGTAAGATTAGAAAATGTATACAGAATGTATTATCTCCTAAAATGTGTGATCAACTTCTCCCCTGAGAATTTCTTTTATCCAGTTTGTACATGTTTGGTATAAATATTTTTAATCTACTAAGCACCCTTCTAGATGTTGTGTCTGTTAAAATCTGCATATTGCCATTCAAGGTATTTTTCTATAAATAATGTGCTGATATAAAGATTCATTAAAATGTTGCAGACCCTGACCTGAGAGTTCAGGTCACTAGTCTGCAAAACTTATCTTACATTTATTTACCAGCTGCTTTCCAAATAGCTGGAGAAGAGCCAGTTAACAAAGTGTCAGAAAAACTGAAGCGTAACAGCCATACTTGTACTCCATTAAATAGGTAATTATGTGAAATTCTTGGGGTTTACTGCTGGACAGAAGAGCAGTAAATCAGCTTTAAATCCATCAAATATTAATCTCATCAAAGTTTTTCTGAGCTCTTTGCCATCTGTCAAACATGTATTCAACTCTAACTTCTTTTAAAATACAGGGAGAAATCATAGGGGCAAGGAAGACCTGAATGCATAAACAAGTTCCAGCTTGTCATAAACTGAAGGTTAAGGCCGTGAAGAGAGCAAGCAGCTTCTGCTGAACGTACAGCAGCTGCCTTGGTGGCTTTTCCCTCCCTTTGGAATTGGGTCCCCCTGTTGCACCCTGGGAGAGGGCAGCAAGGAGGTGAGGAGGCACTTACTGAAGACAATCAGCGGCAGATTGTGCCAGATTTCCACCAGTCTGTACACAATGAATGGGACGAGGACTCCACCAATATCACACAAAGAGGAGCAAACCATCACCCCGAGATTCCTGGTTCGGCAGCAAAGGGATCATGTTAGTGTCAGAGTACTGTGGTTGGAAAGGGATGGATCACAACTCTCACCCTTGCACAAAACAGATCCAGGCACTGTGTGGGACTTCAGATCCCTCACTCATCCTGATTCTCCCAAGTTTTCCCTTTATTTTATTCATGTGAGTTTCTCCTTGTCTAAAAGTATATTTCTTTTCTTTATTAAGCTACCTTTATAAAGCATTTTAATTGTACTTCACCTACTTCATGTTCAACAGTACCTGTGTAGTTTTGACACATTTGAGGATACCTTAATTTAGCATAAAACGTAGCATACACATCAGCCTCAACTATTTGTTTCCAGGCCAAATACCAGCTGGGGAGAGGATGCACCTACCTGATATAAGTTGGATACAGTTCAGTGTTTACAAAGCAAACCATTTCAAAAGCCATTGTAATTCCCATTCTCCCAATGCAAGCAGCGATCACTTTTAACCAATGTATGTCTGCAGAGAAAATACATTCGACACATTGAAAAGCATCCCAGTGATTTAGCAGGTGTCAATTAATACAACAAGTGTTATTTTGTGGGACCTCTGATGCCATGTCAGTCGATGTTCTCGAGGGACTTTGTTTCACCTGTGCGAGTGAGGGAATGGGGACAGTCAGCACCGCATGAGCAGTGGCAGAGGGACCCTCACAAAGCAGCACGGAGGTTCCAGAGGACAGGGTGGGAAGCCCCCCCAGGGCTTCACTCAGGTGACTTACCCTCTGGGATGAGGGCTGTGGCAAGGCAGGCAGCCCCAGCCACCAGGTTTGACACAGCCCAGGGGTAGCGCCGCCCAACACGGTCAATAGTGACGATGATGATGAAGGCGGCTGGGAACTCCACAAGTGCAGAATAGAGGAAATCCACATACACATTCTCAGCAGCCATCCCCATGTGCATGATGAGCCCCTG
>VYZQ01066302.1:0-10000 GCA_013400655.1 Mystacornis crossleyi
TTTTTTTTTTTTGGACACAGCTGCAGTGGGTCCTGTTTACACTGTTAAAATAAATGTTTAAGGATAGCTGTCCTCTGAATGACAGTTTTTTTCTCTGGTTGTGGGTGGGAGGGAAGTGAGCCATCTAGAAAACCATGTCTTGACAAAAGTGAAGACCATCCGTACACTGGCACTTAAAACAGGATTAGGATTAAGTTTGTTTAAATTCTGGTTAACTGAGTGCTGACAGGCCATAAAATAACTGACTGTTATTTTGTAGATCTCTTGTGGTCACCACAAAAACAGACACACAAAAAGAAGTTTTTCCTTTTTTTTTTCCTTTGGCCTCTACTGCATAAAGAGGAGTGTTCGTTCTTTTCTGGAAGTTTTAGCAGAGTTGAGAGATTGAAGATCTAATAGTCCCAGAGAAAATGATACTTTTTAGCAAAGGGATGTTGCCACTAAAGCAGGTAACTGACCCTAGAAACACCCGGTTAATTCACGAGTACAGCCTCTATACTAGTATTCTTTTTCCTAATATTGTACATTGTGATGACTTTTTAATTGTTTCCAGGGTTGTTTGTATTGTTTTGGCATACAGTGTGCATGTGTGAAGGGGTTAGATGTAGAACAGGCTGAAAACGTTACTTGTAAAAATGCCCAGTTCTACAGAAGAGCATGGCTTAGCATGCAGATCTTAAAAGTTCTGTGCTGTGTTCTCAGCTTCAGAAAAGCTTTCTGTAATTCCTGTTCCCTGTACCTACCCAGCGCATGAAAAAGGTAACCATGTGTTCAGTTTAACCAAAAAAAAAAAAAAAAAAAGGGTTGAATGATTACAATACCTTCAAATGAGCCTTGCCCTGGATTGGACGGCTGTGCTTGCTTTTATCACCTCAGGGTGTCTGGACAGGGATTGGCAGAGGCAGGAGAGCCCGGTCCTGCAAAGTCAGAGGCTGCAGAGCTGGCCTCCTCCCCAGCCTGCCCCTCGCCCCGTGCAGCGCAGTTTGTCTCCTCTGCTGCCTGCGCTCGCCTGCGGGAGCTGCTGGTGGCCCGTGCTCACGGAGCCTGCATGGGTTCTGGTGAGTGCTGCACCCCTGCTAAAGGCCTGCGGGATGCTCTCCTGTCTCTTCTCATGAATTATAGCTTGTGGGATGCTTCCTCGTGTCTTCTTATTGCTGATCGGTGTTCAAAAACTTGATCACAAGGCAGTTGTGTTTGTGAGGGGGGGGGGAGGGTTGTGAAGTCTTTTTAAGCTTCAGATTTTCTTAATAAACAGCAGCTAACCAGAAATGAAGCTGCTAGTTGCAAATGCTCAGCTGTTTTCCAGTCAGTCTCACCACTTGGGGTTCAATGACATGATGCGTCAGGACTCAGCCAGTCTTGTTAGCAAATGTTTTAATAATCCTGCCTGCTGCTTCCCATGCATATTTTTCAAAGTGGTTCATTATGGTGTTTACTTAGCAGGGGAGGAATTTAGGTATCACCCTGCAGAGCTGCATTTTCCTTTCTCCTATATATATAAATAGCAAAAAATTCACATATTTGAATAGGGGTATTTTTTTGTCACTGCGTGGATACCAAAAAGTCCAACTAAACTGAAGAGGTGTGTTGACTACGCTTAATGATCTCCTGGATCAATAAGCACTGATTGGAAGCTGCCTTTGAGATGCTGTTTATGCTAATAAAAATAAAAAGCTATGTGAGAACTACTCCTTAATCTGCCACAAATTTTGCAACATTTTTGTACACAAACAATGTGCACAAGGGAGTAATACTTGGGTCCTTCATCCCCCTGTAACTATGAGTTAAGAAGAAAACATTTCTTGACCTGACGAGATTGAAATCCAAAGCATAGTTGAGTAATTAGACTCTGGGAGGAAGCAGGGCTATGGCCTTTCAGATATGCCACAGAGATTTTAAGTCTTAACACAAGGCTATCGCTGCATTACATACATTTTGAGTTACATTTGCATCATTCCAAAGGCTGGGGTCAGGATGGTCTCTGATAGGTGTCAGAGGCAGATAAAAAAAAAAAGTCATTACAACATGAGTTCATGTTTGAAAGAAGGATGTAAGCAAAGCAGATACAGTCAAGGAAGTTTTCTCTTGGTTAGAAATAAGCAGTGAAATAGGGTATGATCTGTTCTCTTATCTGCATGATGTTTGGGTAAACTGGCCTTGTTTTCTGCTTGGGATCATGAATTACTTAGGTTTCTACATACCATGATACTGCCTCCCTTGAAACCAAGTATGCTGTTACAAGAACAATGTGATCCCTTTTTTTTTTTTTTTTTTGTTTCCCAACGTTGTATTTTTTGTCAGTGGTATTCTGGATAGAAAGGGGTTTTCTCACAGAAAATTCTGGGCACAAAAGTGAGGAGCTACTCCTAATTGTTTCTGAATTCTGGCAACAGCTGTGGGGATAGACATGATGTGTGTGTCTGGGTTATTGCCAGTCACAGCTCAAGAGAGTAATATTTTCTTACATTTATTAGGGTGGGAACCTTGCCCATACAAAAGTATATATAGACAGCAGTATTTACCAAAATAGTCTACCAGGAAATAGGGATTTTGTGAAAAAAATTTTCATTCTCCGTAATGTGTAATGCTACAGTTGTATGAGTGCAAATCTACAGCTCTTGTGATGTGACTTCTTATACTGCCAAAACTCCAGTGACTCTTGTACCAGTTACTACTCAGAGCAGGATGTTGAACTTTGTCCGTGAGGCAGGGCTAAGTGTGATTTCCAGCATCCTCATTAACTGATACTGCCTCACTGGAGGGAGCCTGTCAGCCCTTTCCAGGCTTGTGAAACACTTGCAAGGGTCAGGATTGGGCTGTGGGGGGTTTGTGGGTGGAAGGTGGTTAAACAAAATTGCTCCTAACTCGAGCCACCGGTAACCACAAGCAGGGTTTGTACTTTAACACTGGAGTGTTCGTGTGGAATGGTTGCCATTGCAATGCTATCAGCTCTCACTGGTGGGTGTGAGTTTAGGCTGTTTGTTCCTGCTGTCCTTTCTGCTTTAGCAAGAGCGGCAATGAATTAGCGTAGAGAAAGAAGGTGCTGTCCCAGGCATGTTTGTAATGTTGGCTCACTGGGTAATAAAATGGTTGCAAGTCTACATTTTTCTGTCTGCAAGCATGAGCTCTAAGTTTGGCTTGGTGCCTGCTTTGGTTCCTAGTAAGGAATGTGAAAGGTTACCAGTTATGATGAACCAGATATGACAGGTTTAGATTTATTTTTCACTCAAGTCTTCTATAGTATATTTGTAAAGTTCACTGTTTAATATAGATTAGTGTGTGTAAAACATTTGATCTACAAGTGCTTCTTTTTTGAAAGAAACTGCTGTCTTCCTGTAATAATTTCAGTTACTGGTTAACATACAGGTCATACTGTTAGAGGCTCTTTATTACACACATACACTTTGATCATCTTTCTCCTCATTGCATTTGAGCACTTTAATAATTAATGTTTTTGTCAGCCTGGTGGCAGGGAAGGATGAAAACATCGTGTTAATATCTAGTTTTGATGTGGGTCAGGCACAGAACTGGAATATAATCTCTAGCTTTTAAAACCCATTTCAGTACATTAATAAACGTACAGATCATCTCCATTAAATCAAAAATACCTGCATGAGCTTTTTGTTGTTTTAATCCAGTTCCTCCTCCTCTGGCATCTTTGATGTCTGGTGTCAGAGCTGTTCTTTCTTTCTCTTTCCAGAAATGTCCTTCCTGCCTGACTTGGGGACCTTCACCATGGGCATGTGGTCTGTTGGCCTCGGAGCCATTGGTGCAGCTGTGACAGGGATCGTCCTTGCTAACACTGACTTATTTTTGTCCAAGCCGGAAAAGGCTACACTGGAGTTTTTAGAGGAGATAGAGTTAAAAACTTTGGGATCAGGTGAGTTTCTGGCTATTTCAGACCACATTCTTCAAAAATTGGACTTTCATAAAAACCTTGCTAAGGCCAGGGTTGGAAGCAGTTTTCTTAGTCTTTCCTAGTTATGACATGTAGTTGAGTGTCCTTGATAGCCAATACTTCCAGTGAAGGAAAAGCAATCAAAACTGTTATTTCTGGATGAAACAAGACACCCTTCTAAAAACCAATAATGCAGTAATATCCTCTTATGCATACAGATTTTTTTTTTGTTAGAACTATATTTAAATGTGGAATTCTCTGCAGTGCTTTGTATTGGTCCATAAAGTATTAATCATTATAAACAAGAATGGCTGATATTGTTGTTGATGTTGTTTCTCCTGTACAAACAGAACAAAGGACATTCAAAGCAGGTGAACTATGGAAGGAGAATGGTGCAGTGATCATGGCTGTACGAAGACCTGGATGATTTTTGTGCAGAGAGGTAATTGCTGGGCCTGGGAATTTATTAAGCAGAGTTGAGGTCTGCTTGCATAGATACTCTGTAAATAAAGAGAGGGGATGAATAGGAAAGTCATCAAATACATCTAAAACATCTGAAAGGTTTTGTTTCCTTCTTCAAACTGGTCACCAGCTACCAGCATATTTAGTTTCCTTTGCAGCTGGTTTGTATGGTCCAGGTCCTGAGCATTTTCCTTCTGAAGATGTTGGTTACATGATTTTTACATCTGCCAGGGACCTAGCCCATGGTAATTATAAAAGGGAGATTGCACAAAATCCAGTTGGTAATGAGTCTTATGAGCTAGTTATATATATAGAGTCCAGAATAAATCTCTGTGAGCCAAACAGTCTCTGGTCAAATACAGCCCAAGACTGGATTGGCAGAAAGCCATCAGATAGAGCTCATCTGCAAAAAAAGAGCTGTGCATAGAGGGAATCCCTCTCTGTTCTGGGTGCTAAATGTGAGGCAGGAAGGTACAGACTCTGAAGATAAGGAGTTACTGTTTCATAACAAGGTGGGTTGGAAAACAAATTTTGACAATCCTTAAGTTGACATTAGGCTCCTTGGGTGGAGCTTCTTGGAAGGAGACACCTAAAATACGATTTGAATGTACTGAGTGCCTGGGAACAGCCAGAGTTTCCACCTTGGACATTGTGTTTCTCATAGCTATAGGGAAAAATAGTTATTATGTTGTTAATCATAACTCTATATCATGGAGTAATTAATATTGTAAGCACTTCATTACGGCATCTGCTCCCATCAATAGTAATTGCTGAAGTTCATGTAGAATTCATGGAAGGTTAAAGTGCTTTGCTCTCTGAACAGGTGTAGCATGGGCAGGAGGAGAATGCACTTATATGCCTGATTCTGTGACTTTCACACACAGTCAGTCAGGAATCCATGAGTGAATTATTATTATTGTTATTATTATTGAAAGTTTCTAATTTTCCCATCTGTTTATCCCCATCTGTTTTCTAGTTGGTACTCTGTAAATTCTAGATGTCCTGCAAGCCTTTCAGTTAAGGTATTTCAGATAGGTGACTGAGAGTGATCATGTAAACTGTGTCCATGTTTTTAAAGTGTGGAGTTGTGGGATTTTTTTGGTGTTTTGTTTGGTTTTTTTTTTTTTTGGTGGTGATGGTGTTTTTTTTTTTTTTTTTTTTTTTTGGGGTGTTTTTTGTTGTTAAAAACGCACTTTTNTTTGTCCAGTAAAAATGACCTTTCTCCATGGGAGATAGGAAACATATTTTCAGTGCACACTCTGATCTGTTCAAAACCTCAGGGATCTTTGTATAAACCATGGGAATTGGGATTTCTTCAGGAGAACGAAGAACCCAGCAGATGAGTGGTGACACCTTACACTCTTACACACCAGAAAAAGCAGTATTCCTTCTGAGATACTGAAAGTCTGTGAAGAAATTCCCTGATTATTTTTACTGGGGGATTTAAGAAGGAGAGTGTACCTTCATTACTTTCTTCAAACTTGTATAGCCTGCTCCTGCACGGGGCCCTCAAAATACTTTGCAGAAGGACTGATAATGATGGATGTCAACTTGGAAAAAAGGATTGAAAATTCTGAAGAAGTTAAGTGATGTGCAGGCATTATATTTTTACCATTCTTAAATACTTCAAAAGATAATTGAAGCCCTGTTACAGGCAAAGTATATCTTCAGCTTTGACTTTAAAATATGCTTTATTTAGGATTTTTAATATTTTATTAAAAAATCTGCTTCCTCCATGCTTAACAAAGAGAATTGTAGTAAATCTGATGAAGAGCTGCCTAGGAGTACAGCTAGCTTAAATGTTACAGGTCTGTTTCTGGTTTGTGCCTCAAGCTAGAGCTTGTGTGTTTCTGATGGTCTTGAAATTCAAGATGAAGCTTTCCAACCTCCATTTATTGACTGAATGTTTGGGTTTTTTTCCTTTGCTTAGGAGGCTTCTGAGCTCTCCTCTCTGAAACCCCAGCTGTCCAAGCTGGGTGTCCCTCTCTATGCTGTTGTGAAAGAGAAGATAGGGACTGAAGTGGAGGATTTTCAGCATTATTTCAAAGGAGAAATCTTTCTGGATGAAAAGGTATATTGGTGTTCTCCTTTTGTTTAAAAACAAACCTATGAATGCCCTCTTTGAAGAGCTTGTATAAGTAAGTAGAATGTAGTCTGAATGAAAAAGGATTTAGTAGCACTGTAGATTAAGAAGTTAATTGTCTTTGTTTTTCTATATTTATACATCCTGCTGAGCTTACAAACTATCGTGTAGCTATGCACAGATAGCATGCTGTTGCGGGATTATTCCTCCCCTTTAACAGGTAAACAATATGGCCTGTTAATATTTATTCCTTTCTTCCACTGGCTGTGTGACTTGCTCATGTTTACAATGTGTGAATCAAGGTTTGAAGGTGACACATATAGTTAATTTATGATGTACAGGCCAGATTGCAGTGATACGGCTTGTCCCGGTACACTGGCACGTGCTGGATTGCCAGTCTCATGTCCTACAGAACCACAGCCCTGCTTTCTCCTTAAACCAGGAGACACATTGAAAAATCATTTGTCTGCTGAAGAAAAAAGAATACGTAATACTCAAAATCAGCTAGAAGATCCCTTTATTTTCTCTCCGCCCCCCCGCCTGTGTGAAAAAATCAGGCTGAATTTTAAAAAATCCCAACAACCAACTGAACAAAAAACATGTTTATCCCAAAGCACCACTGTTGTCAGCAATAGGGATGTCGGTGTACATGGGGCTTAAATACTTGTGGATGAGCTTAAAATCCACATGAATGAAAAGTCTTTTTAACTTTTTTTGCTGATGTATTTTCTGTTCCCTGCAGAAAGGCTTTTATGGTCCACGCAGACGAAAAATGATGTTGTCAGGCTTTTTCCGCTTGGGAGTTTGGCAAAATTTCTTCCGTGCTTGGAGAAGTGGATATAGTGGAAATCTGGAAGGAGAAGGATTCACGCTGGGAGGTGTATACGTGATTGGGGCAGGAAGACAGGTACTGCAGGCCACCTAGGAGGCTTTCATGTTTTGTATAAGACCAGAAGTTGTTTCCTGGAATTGTTCAGTTGGACAGTGGATCTCTTGTAGGGAGATGTGTCTGAATTTGTCTCTTGTGTCTTTGACTAGGGTGTTTTACTGGAGCATCGTGAGAAAGAATTTGGAGACAAAGTCAGCCTTCCATCTGTCCTTGAAGCTGCTGAGAAGATAAAACCACAAGCTTCATAAGTGGAAAAACAGTTGCACATGTTTCTGATTAGAGCTTGAAATGTAGAATGCATCCATGTCTTGAATGTGCAGTGTAATTGCTTAACTATTTAGGGATCAATGCACAGGAAAGGTTCTCTATTCAAACACAGAAGATGATGAAAATCCTCTTAGATTGTTTTTTTTCCCTTTGCAGCCTTCCAGGTGGTCAGGATTTTGACTGCTCCCCTGTATCTGACTGTATTAATGAAAGGCTGGGTCTAAAATCTGACCTAGCCTCGATGTTTTCAGTCAGAGACAGTCAGTTGAAAACCTGTCTACCTAGGGAAACAAAACTCTGCTAAGGCTGGAATAATGGAGTACCAGCTGAGGGGAAGAGATAATAAAACTTTATGTAAATGAAATGCTTTTGGTTTTTGCTTTTTCATTAATATGTAAACACATCTGTGTTTCTAGAAGACTACATCCTGTCAGTCTAAGTCTGAGATTTTGCATTCAAGATATGCCACCATGTCTGCACAGTGAGTTTCTTGTTAGTTAACTACTAGCTCTAGATCTTCTAGTTCCATGTGATTCCCTGCAAGGAAGATAATTGTGGCATGAGGACAAGTTCCTTTTTGTGTTTAAGATACTTTTAAAAAAATTACATCACTATGAATGAAATCCTGACCTTTTTTCCTTAGTATTTATGTCCAGGTAAAACTGATTTTAACCAAAAGATATTTATATGCTCTTCAGAGTCTGTTCTTCACAGTTTCCAGAAACAACACTAGCAGCAAGGATTTCAAGTGATTCATATGTTTCATTTGGAAACTAAGTAGAAATTGGACCCATGTATGCTACTATCAGCTGAAATTTGTGTTTGACTGTTTTGGGGGATGGAGGAAGGAATAGGATTTGGAGCAGCAAAGTCTATAGCAAATTGGCTCTATGATATGGACTTCCTCTATAAAGGCTCTCCTTGAAGCCATGGATGGGTGCAGAGCACCTGTATTGTCTCTGTCCATGGTCCGAGCTGCCCAGGTCACCATGCCCATAAATGCTCTTGGATTCTCAGAGACATAAAATGCCTGGGTGGAGATGGGCTCTTCCAAATGGTGTCCACAGCAGCCAGGCTGTTCCATGAAATAAAGAGTTGTGCCTGAGGCATTCTTTTCCTGGGTTTTACTGCTGAAAGGCAGTACTGGTATCAGGTGTGCTTGCCTGACACAAGGCCATGAAAAAGTTCAAAGCATTGTGTATGTGTCCACTTGTCTGCAGTCAGGAGTGCAAGTGATAGGAACATGTTTCTTACAGTAGCAAGGTGCTATGAGTAACAAAGATCTTACAACAGGGCTATTCTGGATCGTGGCTTCTGCAGAATTCTGAGTTTTCTTTCTCATGGGAACTAAAAGGCGTTGCCATTTGCAGAGAATGGATCTTGCGCAAAGACCAGCAAAGGAGGTACTGATCTTAGACCTGCATTTCAGGCCTTGTCCCAAGGGCTGTTTATGCATTTCACATAAACATGAAATGTGAAAGGCATAAACAGTCCTTGGAGAATGGGATGGAAGCCAGATAAATTCCAAGAAACTGAAGATAAAGTGAAGAGCCTGTAGAACCTGCTAAATCTGGAGAGCATCTCCTTACAATTTTGTGTACGTGAGACTGAATTCCACCCACTGGGTCAGAGCTGGCTGCCCAGTCAGACTGCAGGGAGCCCTAGATGGTGACAAGGATGCCATGGGGCTGCAGCCCTGCTCTTAGCCTACCCAAAGGGCCTGGAAACAGAAGCAGGAAGCTATGCTGTCCAGCATTTGATATGCTTATTGGAAATACAATAGCTGTCAAACATATAAATCACTAATGCTACAACATGCTGAAGTGTTCCCGTAAGGTAAAAACCTGTTTAGAAGGAACCCATGAAGTTTTTGAATCTATTAAAGTACTCATGGAAACTGAAAGTTCTCTGCTTTGGCAGGTTCCCCAGAGGCATGTACACAGTAACCACGTCAGACGGAGGTCTTTTCCTGCTCTAAACAGCGTAGGTTCCCGTAAACAGTTAGTGTATTCTTAATTTGAAAGTTACATAAGCTTACCTGCATTTCAAAGTTTTATAACCCTGTCTGTCAGAAATCAAGTCAAAGTTTGCAGCTCCAGAAGGTCAAAATGACATTTTAAATTGTTCTGGAAAATTATTATTGATAAATATGATTATTTTTTTCAAGTCAACCTTGGGATTATTTGGAGTTGACTCATCCTTTCTGAACTCCATGTTGAGAAAATAAAAATGGGAAGGATAGAAAATAGGTGGTGCCTAGGAGCTTGGAACAGTTAATAACCATTGAAAATGGGCAGTCCCAAATACTAAAATTACAGCAAAATAGTAAAGGAGGGACAAATGAAATCTAAGTGAATTTCCAGTACTGCAGACTGAATTTAGAATGTTCATTGAAAAAAAA